>JANTQF010000368.1:0-34161 GCA_032988165.1 Emmonsiellopsis sp. PD_33
TAATAATACTACTGTGCTGACCATCAGCACTGAGGATTAGCTTGAGAGCATCTTTCTAAATGATCAGACTGAGACTCAAGGTAATGCTCTTCATCATGTAGTTGATCTCTGCCCTTCTATTAAATATTACATTGGATTCAACTTGGATTATTTTCTTTTAGTCTTTTTTTGTTTTTTTTTTCCTTTTCTTTTCCATGTGGAGTTTAACTTGTCCTTGAGAGAATCTAGTTATAGTTGACCTTTGAGACTATTTAGTTAACTAGAATGAGAGGGGTACATAGGATAGGGGGAAAAGAGGGGGAAAAGAAAAGAGGTTATAAAAGATAGATAAATAACTGGTGTAAACAGTATGTATATATGTCTATCAGGCAGGCAGGCAGGCAGGCAGACATGATTGACAATGGAACAACAGGTATAAGCAGGAGTCATAGTTAACATCACACCAGGATGGTACTCTTCATCATCAGGGAAAGTGGATGGTAGAAGCTATCCAGGTCCTCTACTTAGTACAGATGAGACAAAATGAAAGCTATGATATTTGGTGTATGTAATTGAAAAATGACATTGGTAGGACGAAGCATAACTACTGTGAGATTTACACCTGATAACGCCGAGATAACAGCCTCAACGCCGCTCGCTCCGATCCACCACGCTGCAACCTGTGGTTAAAAGTTCGCTTATTTGAATCTTCTTGATTTCTTCTTTGTCTGGAAAATTAGATGAGTAGTTTTTGATCGTGGAGATATTTTTCTCTACTCGTACTATGTAATTACGTGGCTTGCGGCACTTTTTCAATCTCGGATGATCTTTGTTCCGAGTCGTAACTATAAGTAGCAGGCAAACGCTCACCATTGAAGAATCAATGATCTCATTACTCACTCATGGATACTACGTACGTTTTTCTCTAATACATACCCTAGCCACAATCAAGATCCTATAAAACCAAATAATACATTATATCCCGTCTAAGCAAGCTCCGCATAAACACCCATCTCCAGCGCGTTCGTCAACGCCGCAAACCGCGTATCAGCCGGCGAGATAACCTGAGTAAACGTAGTCGCAGCGACGCCCCTGGCCCGATCAATCCACCAGAACAGATTCGGCCGGCCCGCCCACTGTAGCGATCCAGCAGAGCGCTTGCCAGGAATCGAGTCTAGATAGACGGGCCCGCCAAGCGCGATCTCAATGTTTGTGGCTTCCATCGCTGCGGTCGAGAGGAGGGACGCGCGCAGCGGGCCGGAGAGCAGGGCTTGGAGCTCGGGCACGTCGGTCGTCTGGGGGCGGAAGATCTCCTCGATGCTGGAGCGGGTGAGGAGGGGCGCGCCGTCGGCGAGGACCATGGTTAAGAAGCGAGTCCAGTCGCGGGGGGTGGACCAGATGCCGTGGCCGGCGCAGTCGTGGAGCGCGGGGATGCGGGAGAGTGGCTCGCACGGTGCGAGGCTTTGGTCCTCTGTGCGTTGGTAGGTGGGCACGATGCGGCGGAGGAGCTCTGGGCGGTGTTCTGGGTGGAAGGTTGTTGAGTCCATCCCGAGAGGCTCCCAGATGTTGGCGCGCAGGAAGTCCTCGAGGGTGGTGTTGTTGATGCGTGCGACGAGCTCGCCGGCCCAGTCCATGCCGGAGCCGTACATCCAGCCCTCGCCGGGCTCGAAAAGGAGCGGATAGGTCTTCATGGCCTCCTGTGGGGGGTTAGGGTTAACTCGATCAGACTGGTGAGATTGAGAAGGGAGCCTTACAAAGTCACTGTCGAATGTCTTGATTGTGATGCCGTGCTGTCGCGCCCATCGGGGCAGCCCGGGGCTTTCGTCGTAACCACAGCCGCTTTGATGGCTCATCAGCAGGCGCAGGGTGATGGGCTTGGTGCGCGGTTTGGTCCGACATTTCCCATCGGCGTCAACACCGTCGAGGACAGGTAGGGAGCATAAGTCTGGCAGGATGGACGCCACGTCGTCGTCGAGGGAGATCTGGCCGCGCTCGACGCAGATCATGACGCCTACCGTGGTGATGAGCTTGGATAGGGATGCCAGGCAGTAGACCGAATCGAAGTCGGCGTTGTCGCTGGATCCTGGCGCCATCGTGCCTTCGGAGAGGCTGTAGAGTAACTCGCCTGTGGATGGTTAGTAGGGTTGACTTGAGCGTGATATAGAAGGAGATACATACCCTTGCGGCCGACAACAGTGCTCACGTATGAGTGCATGACGGGCTTGGGATCGGCAATGGCTGCTCGAACTGCCTGCCCGAACTTGTCCATCTTCATCTTTGAACCGTTGCTGACGACGACATCTGTATGAGTATGGCCATTGGGCGCACTATCAACACCGTTGGCACCATCATGACTGGAACCATTGACCGCAGCATAACCGTTCACCCCATTAGGCTTCTCCTGATCCGTGCCATTCGCGGCCAACAACGCCTTTTTCTTGAGAAGCGTCTCATACGCGGTCCCAGCAAGACTCTTCGGAGTGCAAGCTGGCGCAAGCAGCTGCAAGAAGGATATACCGACCCCAAATCTCTGACTCAACCAGTGAATCAGCTCACTGCCGGACATACTATCAAAGCCAAGGTGCGAGAACGGCCGGCTGATGTCGACATCCTCGGGAGGAATGAACAGCAGCTTGGCCAGGCGCCGCCCAATCGCCTCCGCAAGGACAATAATCGCCTTGTCCCGGTCATCAGGGAGCTCGGCGATGAGCTGGTCATCACCGCTGCCGTCGGCAGCTGCATCGCCATGCCCGGCGCCTCCCGCGGCAGCCTTGCGCGACTCGAGTGTCGTGACGAGCAGTGCCGAGCGCCGGTCCTGCTCGATACGACTCACCTGGACCATGCTGAGGTCGTGCTTTGCGTACTCCACGCCCGTGAGGATATGTCCCTGCGTCAACGGGTCGAACTGCTTGGACTCTGGTTGTGCATGCGATGTGAAGCGCTCAAAATGCCGAATGAACTCGGACTCCTCGGCCTCGATCAGGCCGGATCGCAGCAGGTTCTCCGCGTACTCGGGCTTGTCGTTCAGGGTCCCGACGCCCTTGATCGGGCCCAGCGAGACCGTCACGGCGGGTAGTCCGTGGCGGATGCGCTGGCGCACGAGGTTGTCGAGGACTGTGTTCGCCGCCGCGTAGTTGGCCTGCGAGATGTGCCCGACATATGTGACGGCCGAGCTGGTCATGAAAAAGAAGTCGAGGGCAGCGTGAGCCTGGATCGTGGCACGGTGGAGGTTCAGGGCTCCGTAGACCTTGGGGCGCACAGCGATGTTGAACTGGTCCAGGGTCATGGTGTCGAAGAAGGCGTCTTGCAGGACCATTGCGGCGTGGACGACGCCCTTCAGGGGGCCCATGGAGATGGCTTGTGCGACGGCGCGCTCGACGTCTTCTATCTTCGAGGCGTCGCCTTGGATCGTCACGATGTTGACCCCGTTGCTGCGTGCGCGCTTGCAGAACGAGGCAATCTCGCGCTTCGTCTCGGGCGACCGGCCCAGGAAGACGAGGTTCCTGGCGCCACGCTCGATGAGCGAGTCGGCCATGCTGTGGCCCAGCCCTCCGTGGCACCCGACTAGCAGGTAGCTGGCCTGGTTGTCGATGCCGCGTGGTTGGCGAGCGCCCTTGATGGTGATTTTGTTGTCGGAGGGCCCGTACGTCAAGACGACCTTGCCGATGTGCTGGCCCTGGCCGAAGTAGCGGAGGGCGCTCTCCATCTCGGTGATGTGGAAGGTCTTGTCCAGTCTGATGGGCGTGATGCGGCCCTGCTCTAGGAGGCGCATCGCATCGGACAAGAGTCTATATAGTATGTTAGCCATGATGACATCCAAAATGACATCCAACGGTCTGTAAATCTGGCATACCTCTGTGCAATCCGTGGCTTCTCCTCAAGAACCAAGTTCAGGTCGAACGAGAAGAAGCTGATGCTCCGGTCGAAGACGTGCAGCCCCATCGAGCCCTTATCCAGGACATTTCCTCTGCCAACATCAACAAACCGCCCACAAGGCGCCAGACACTTGAGCGTCTCATGGAACCCAGGCCCGGAAATTGTCGAGAGAGCAACATCCACTCCCCGGCCCTTGGTCTGCTTCAGCAGCGCATCCTTATACTGCAGCGAGCGCGACCAGAAGATGCGCTCCTCCGGGATGCCACACTCTGTGATCAAGTAGTCTTTCTTCTGCTGTGTCCCAACTGTCGCGTAGATCTCTGCGCCGACATGCTTCGCGTACTGGATAGCCGCCAGACCCAGACCACCCGTAGCTGCCTGGATGAGCACGCTCTCGCCGGTTTCCAGCCGCGCCAGGTAATCCAGGGCATAGATGGCCGTGCCATGCGCGATGCCGACCGTGGCCATCTCAACGAGGTCCGCGTCGTCAGCCAGCTTCAGGCACTTCTGCGCCGGGCTGCGCAGGAATGTATCGTAGTGGCCTCGTTCCAGACAGATGACCTTGTCGCCGGGCTGGAGATGCGAGACGCTGCGTCCAACCCGCGCAACATACCCGGTACTCTCGTTGCTGGACTTGACGCTCTCGAAGTTGCCCATTGCAATCACGTAGTCCTGTTCCAATCAGTGATTCATCGCCTCAATAATAACGCAATAAAAGTGACGTACCTTCATATTCAATCCGACAGCCTGGACTCTAATCTCAACCTCATCATCCCCCAACGCCATATCACACGTTGGTCTCTCGCGGAAATACACCGTATCCAGCAGCCCCGGCGTCCCCATCGCAAGCTGCACATTCCCCTCGGCCGGGAACTCCTGGTCCGCACGCCCATCACTGCCCGTGTCGAGTGTGAATTCCGAGTTCAGCGCCATATCCGGCGCAACGCGACAGATGTGCAGGACCCCGTCCTTGAGCATAAAGTCCGTCTCGCAGTTGGCGCGCGTGGTGGCCGCCGCGACGGCGACACTGGCGTCGGTGATTGTCCGTGCAACGGCGGGAAGGTGGCTGGCGTGGCTGGCGTTTGTGCAGTCGAGGTCCAGTGCCGCGAAGCGCAGGTTACGTGCTGAGTGCTCGTTCATCAGCACGGTGTTGAGGCCGTGGGCGAGAGCTAGGGATGGCGAGCGGCCCGAGAGGAGGTCGCCGCCTGTGACCCAGAGGATGCTGGAGGCGGAGTTGACGAGGCGCTTCAGGCCGGCGAATTGCTCGGGGGTCATGTCTGCTAGGATGGCGGTTTGGACTTCCTCGAGGACGAGGTAGGCCGTGTTCTTTGCGGTGATGGTGTCTTCGGGCTCTGGGAGAGAGGAGAGGGTGGAGTGGCTGATATCGCTGGCTGTGAGCCTGCCCTGGCCCAGGAATTCCCGTTCGATGGCTTGGGCGAGGGTGTCCTGAGGGGATGAATGGACCTGCATCGCTGGTCAGAACAGTTTTGAAGGGTGACTGTGAGATACTACTTACAATAACAAGATGGTCTACGTCCTGCTCCAGCGGCTGCGCAGGCGTGCTGGCCACCATCACGCTCTCCAGGGCCAACGGCTCGGGGAAATCAGTCAGGACCATATCCAGGCCGTTGAAGCCCGACACTTCGAGCTGCTTCTCCCACGACTCCAGGCTCCGGAAGGGCCCCAATGGACGCTCCGCATCCACATCGTCCAGACACTCCCAGAAACTCGGCAGCGTGCCAAACGCAAACTGAACCGGCGTGAGACTCTCGGTCTTGGTGATCTCCAGCATGACCAGCCTCCCGCCGGGCTTCAGCAGCTTGCTGCAGTTCCGCAGCAGCCGGTCCGTGTTCCCGGGGGCGTGCATCACGTTCGACGCCAGGATGAGGTCGTAGGCCCCAAGCTCGAAGCCCTGCGATGCTGGATCCGCAGACACATCGAAGGTCTGGTAGATCATGGGCGGGTACGCGTTGAACAGCTCCTCGGCCTTCTCGAAGAACGCCGGCGAGATGTCGGTAAAGGTATAGTCGCGGTAGCGTTTCGCATGGTGGTGATGGGGGCCGGCGATGTCGCGGTCGTATGCATTCAGCGCGTCCAGCGCAACGCTCGTGCAGCTCCCTGTGCCGGCGCCGACCTCGAGCACGCGCATCGTGGGGTTCTTGTGTGCCATGATATCGATCACAGAGGCGAGGTTCTTGCGCGCGGCGTCGTGGATCGACCCGTCTGCGTATACGCGCGCCAGGATCTCCGCCTGCACGGCGAGATCGATGCCCGACACTTTGCCGGCCATGATCTCGACCATGTTCTTGTACACAATCGCGTTGAACTCGAGCTGGGGGAAGTCCTCTGGCAGCTCGGCGAGCAGCTGGCTGATCCGCTGCTCTCGCTGCTCCGGACTGAGCCTCGTGGCGTCCGGCTCGCAGAGCACCATGCGCCCAGCAGCGGCTTCATTCCTGACATGGCACAGCCAGTCGTAGAACCCATGCGTCCACTTCAGCGTCGGGTCAGTCGGTAGATCCTCCCGGCGGACCATATCCAGCGCGCCGCAGACATACAGCACGGTCACCGTCTCCAACCGCGTGCGGATATGATGCACTTCATCCAGATAGGCCTTGCCATCCGCAGCCTGGAAGTCGCTGTGGTACAATCGATGCGCGCCGTCCGTGTCCAGGAAGTCGATATCCGGCTTCCAGTGCATGCGGTAGTACGGCTCACGCCCGGCAGTGTCCTGGCTCATCTTCTGCTGACTCCCCTGGTTCTCGAACTGGCGCCATTTCACGTTCCTGGCAGAGATAATCTCGAACCCGTTCTCCGTCGTCAACGCAGAGTGCGAGCCTCCGCTGCGCGCCCCTTCCGTCCAGGCCACACTGTCAATCAGCCCTGGCTCGTTCTTGGCCCACGCTGCCGGACTGATGGTCATTTCATCAATGAAGACTGGGATCTGCGTAGCCTCCTCGCGGTCCGCACGGCTCGTGTACACGGACGCCACGCGGCCCTGCAGCACCGCATCGATGGTCAGCGGGTGGATGGCATACCGGGACTCACTGGAAGTGGTGGCATGCCGCTCCGCAGTCTGCAGGATATGGGCCCTTGCACGAGCGCGCGACGCACTGGGCAGGACCTGGATCTCGTCGATGACGCGGAAGAGCGGCCCGAAGTCGAACCCGCGGTATCTGAGGCGCTCGTACCACGCGTCCTTGGAAAAGGTCTGCTCGAAGACAGGCTCTTCGGTCTCGTCGTTGAAGGCGGTTTTGGGTGTTCGTTTGCCGTGCGTGGACTCGATCGAGACGATGCCCTGCGCGTGCTCGATCCAGCGGCCGTCGGCCACAGAGCAGATCTTGAATTCAAGCCGGTTGGCTGCCGCGGAGGCTTCGGTGGGCCGCAGGTTGATCATGATGTCGGCGGTGCCACTGGCTGGGAGGACGAGGGCGGCTTTGATAGTGACTGTTTGGAGGTGGAATTTGGCCTCTTCGAAGGAGAAGGGGGGTCCGCCTAAGGCTGTGTCTTCGGCGAACTGGGCGGCGGCTTCGACGGCCATGGCGAGGTAGGCTGCGCCGGGGACGATGATGGCGCTTCCGATCTACAGTTTTTAAGTATGTGTTCTCAGTATTGTTTTAGGGCTTCTAGGGAGAGGGGGAGGGGGAGGGACGCACCACATGGTCTTTGATCCACGGTACATCATCGAGACGCAGGTAGTTCCTCCAGACAGGCTCCATGCGGTTTCCACCGGGCAGACGACTGCCGATGAGATCGTGACGAGGGTGCGTTGCGAACTTGTAGTCGTGCGTGGCCCGATTTACGATCAGAGGGTGCTTTGTCTCGTGGTTCCAGGGGTATTTGGGCAGGTCGATGAGGACCTTCGATGGCCGGTACTCCAGATGTCCGTTGACATGCAGCATGTTGACTGGGAAGCCCTTGATGAACAGGCTAGTTGCCAGACGCAGCATGTCCTCTTCGGCGTCGTGGCCTCGCTCGAGGGTCTGCTCGTAGGTCACTTTGGCCGCGGTGCCCAGCGACGCATTCCAGATGTCCTGCACTTCTTGCGAGGCGATGATCTGCTTGATGGGGCCTTTGAGGGCGCTGTGTGGCTGTTCACAGTTAGCATCAACATATCAACATATCAACATATCAACATATATCAACATATATCAAGGGAGGCATACGCCGATTTCAATCACGCAGTCGACATGGCGGTCCTCTGGGCCGAATTTCAGCCCTAGCAGCTCTTTCATCGCAGGGTCAAACAACACCGGGCTCTCCAGGTTCGTCTGCCAGTATGTCCCATTGACATCGCCCGGCTGGAGATGCTCCAGAGTCACCGAAGAAACCATAACAGGTCTCTCGCCATCCACGGCTGGAGCAAGAGCACGCACGGCACCACCCTCATTGCCCGCCTCCAGAATAGCTTCGCTATACGCAGACCCAACCTCCTTCATACTCGGCGAGTGATACGCCTTCCCGCCAGTCGGCAGCTTCTTGCACAACACCCCCTGCTCCTTCAAGACCCCATGCAGCAGCTCAATGCGTTCCGTCTTGCCACTCAGCGTGACGCTCTGTGGCGAGTTCACGCACGCAACAACCACATCGGCGGCTGGGATTTCGTTGCTCACCAGGAACGCCTCGGCTTCCTGTGCACCCATAGCAACAGCCATCATTGCTCCGGGTGCCTGCGTGAGCGTGGCATGGACACCGCGGAGGTACGCCGCGACGATGGCCTCCTCGGCCGTGATGAGCTGCGCTGCGTACGCAGCCGCCAGCTCGCCGGACGAATGCCCGATCGTGGCCTGCGGCTTCACTCCCCATTCTTGCAGGAGGTCGACGAGGGCGATCTGGATTGCGGTGCAGATGGGCTGTGAGAAGGAGACTTGGCTGATTTTGCTTGTTTCGGCGGGCTCGATGAGGATTTCTGTCCACAACATACCATGTTAGAGTACATTCAACTTGACAGCAGGTTAGGTACGTACGTTCGAGGGTCCAGTCTGGACGCTGCTTGAGCTGGGATAGTGCCAGGTTCAGCTTCTTGAACGTCCGCTGCACGGCCGGATAGCAGTCCAGCAGCTGGCGGCCCATCTCAGCCCATTGCGCGCCCTGGCCGGTAAACGCAAAAGCAACGACCGGGACGCTGTTGTTCGTACGCCCAGTCATAGGCTCTCCGATTGTCAGGCTTCCCGAGCTCCCTCGATCAATGGGAATTACACCGCGGTAGTGGAATCGTGTGCGACGGGCTATCATAGTATGCAGCAACTCGTGGAAATCATACGCCTGGCTGTCCACGACGTCCGTCAGGTTCTTCAGACTCTCACGCATAGAGTACTCGTCATGTCCTGTGACGGGCAGCAGGAACCGGTTCTGGAGGATTGTGCTGTCCGCATCTACAGTTGAGCCCTGCCTACATGGATTCTCCATCCCAATGCTGCGGAAATACTGATCGACTCCGTCAATCACAACGTGGCCGTTCGCTCCACCGTATCCAGACGAGTTCACAGACGCTCGCTTTGCCTTGTCCTTCGGCCACGGCGTGTTCTGGGTGAGTACGGCCAACGCACCACCCCTGAGATCCACTGCATGCACGTCAGCACCGAATCCTATATGCTGCAGCTGCACCATCAGTATATAAGAACTCACACGCAGGATTCAACTTGGTAACCCCAATCGTCCCCGGGATAACCCCATTCTCAATCGCCAGCGCCACCTTCATAATACTGGTGATGGCCGAGCAGGCCTCGCCGTGCCCAACCTGCGGCTTCGTCGACCCGATATACAGCGGCTCGAACCACTCGCGGTGGCCCCCAAACACATTGCCTATCGCCGTTGTCTCGATTGGATCGCCCGCAGGCGTCCCGGTGCCGTGGCACTCGACGTAGCCCACGGCATTGTAGTCCAGAGGCCCGGAGTGCTCGTAGGCCGTTCGGATTGCGAGTTCTTGTGCCTGTGCGCTGGGGAGCGTTATACCGTTGTTTTTGCCGTTTCTGTATTGTCAGCTCACGCCCAGAAGAATATATATATATATATATATATATAGAGGGAAACTCACGCAGTCAAGGACGACCCCCGGATGACAGCACGGATGGGATCGCCGTCGCGAATGGCGTCTGATACGCGCTTCAGGTACAGCACGTTGATTGCCTCGCCGCGCGAGTAGCCGTCCGCAGAGGCGTCGAAGGCGTGGCACTGCGCGCTGGGCGACAGAGCCCCGATCTGCCCGATGGCGAAGTGGTATTCGAGCGTGAGGATCAGGTTCACGCCGCCGACGAAGGCCGCGGGGATCTCGCCGTTGCGCAGGGCCTGCACGGCGAAGTGTAGAGCGTATAGCGTTGATGAGCATGCTGTGTCCATGGTCACACTGTCGAACAGACTTGTCAGCAGGTGTATCTAGGTAGGCTGGCAGTATACCAGGGGAGCGACAAACCTTGGTCCTTGAAGGTTATACATATAGCTCACACGGTTACTGATCGTGGTCCTTCCCATGCCCAACACAGCCATGCCCTCAATACGCTCTGGCTCCTTGAACGCAAGCGTCTCATAATCACTAGCAAAACTCCCAACATACACACCCGTCTTAGAGCCAGAGACATCCTCCAGGGTAATGCCTCCAGACTCCATACACTCAAAGCAGCATTCCAGCAGCCCGCGCTGCTGGGGGTCAAGGAACTGGGCGTCCGTGGGATTGACGTTGAAAAAGCCGGCGTCAAAATCATCCAGGTCATTGGAGATGCAGTAGCCTTCCTCGTACCGGATGTTTCCCGGCCGCCCTTTCTGCGGGTTGTAGAAGGCCTTAGGGTTGAAGCGGCTCTCGGGGAAGGGAGCACGCGTGAGTTTCTGGCTCATCAGCAAGTCCCAGAAGGATTGGGCGTCTTGCACGTCTCCGGGGAGGCGGCATGCTAGGGCTTGTTAGAACGGGGAGCTGGATAGATGGGATGGGATGGGATGGGATGGACTTGCCCATGCCCACGATGGCAATGCCGTCGTCATGAATGTCACTCATCTTCTTCAGGTAATGTTCAATATTGTGGTTCTCTGTCAAGTGCTTGCATGGGAGGGTAGACAGTAGCTGACAAGTAGGTTTATATACTAAACACCCACACCCAGTTGCTATAGATGGTCTCTTCCCCCACGGAGCAAAGCCCCTGGAAGGAATTGAAGCGTATCCTGTTAGTGCTCACCCATCTAGAACCTCTGGAATGATGTTTTTTTGCAAACAACCCGGGTTCCAATGCATGTCGTATCTCGCAGACAGGGTGTCTCAATGCATGTCATATCTCGCAGACAGGGTGTCTCATTCAGCTCCAACTCTGGAGCGGTCTTTTGACTCCAGGGATGTCTTCGATATCAGGGGGCCAAACCAACACTCACGGGCCATGACTACGGACTCCTGTTGGCCAAGCGACATTCAGCTCGCAACCTTGGAAGGAGTGAGACCTGGTCCGAAGGAGGAGAATGCTGGCAGACATCCTATATATATTAAATGGGGGGCGGTCCGGAGACTTTTGTCAACCTATGTATGTACATACATACCACCCCCACTTGGTAATTGGGGCC
The DNA here is from genome assembly GCA_032988165.1 of Emmonsiellopsis sp. PD_33. Lineage (NCBI taxonomy): Eukaryota > Fungi > Ascomycota > Eurotiomycetes > Onygenales > Ajellomycetaceae > Emmonsiellopsis > Emmonsiellopsis sp. PD_33. Next base: position 11,395 of record JANTQF010000368.1, read on the forward strand.
GTATTGATGAGTATCAAACGTTGTGCATGGCTTTTGCTCTGGATCCGACTTGCAAATCGAAGCATGTCATATACCAGGAGTGCGAGGCTGGTGATCTCCACTCATCGAGCGCGACAGGGTTTGCCTGCACGCCAACCCTGCTTGCAATCCATTGATTCGACGATTCGACGGGAAGCCCCGAATCTTGCAGAAATGGTTCCCTCGAGTCAGCACTAGAAGGTCTCTCGATGCGGGTGGCTGGCCTCGAACTTCGAAGTTCGAACTCTGGCTAAAATAGCCCTACAACTAACTATATGCCGAACAGATCAGATCAGCCTTGGCTCTGTGATTACGCTGGGGCTGAGGGTACTATTATTCCGTTATCGTCAAGCAATCCTCTGATACTGACAAATTCTCGCCGTTCGGGTGGTCTCCGCGGCGCCATGGACCCTGGTCGGGAAATGCATTATGAAAATTTCCACTGCCAGCCGTGTTTATCGTTTTGCAGACGAGGGTAAGAGACTCCCGTTTGGTTTGCCGTTCGCCCTGTGGGGGTTGCGACGTGATATGTGGCAATATAAGTATAAGCATGTATGTGTCCTCGACTCTATCAAAACTAACTACGTGCACAACATGGCGTTCAGCATCGCCTCGCCTTTGACATTGACTGGATTCGGCACAATTGCCCTCTGCGGTCTCTTCCTCTCAGCCTCGCGGCTCCTCGCCCAACATGAACATGAACATGAACATGAACATGAGCATGAACATAAACATGCAAATGCAAGCCCCGGCCGTCTCCAGGCTTTCCTGCTCTTCTGCTACTGCTGCTTTCTCAAGCCCCAAGGCGATCAAAGCAGCCACCAGAAGTTCCTCGAAAGCTTCTACAAAGAGCAGGCCGCTGTGTATGACACCACGCGGGACCGCCTGCTGCTGGGCAGGACCGAGATGCTTGCGTTGGCCGCAGCACAGCTCAAGGCGAGGCCGAAGAGCGAGCGTGTCTGGATAGATGTAAGTCACCAGCCTGGAGTTTGACGGTTAGTTAGTTAAGATTTCCTGACTCCTGAGATCGTGCACCAGGTTGGGGGTGGGACGGGATGGTGCATAGAGGCCATGTCGGCCTTTGTCGATGTACCAGAGTTCTTTTCGACAGTCTTTCTAGTCGATCTATCACCGTCTCTCTGCGAGGTTGCTAGACAGCGGGTTTGCCGTCTGGGTTGGAAGAACGTCCAAGTGGTGTGCGAGGATGTGAGGACGTTCTGTCCGCCGCAAAAGGCAGATCTGATTACCATGTCGTACAGTCTGACCCAGATTGTAAGAACTGCTACCGTGTAACTTTATTAGAGCAATCGTTACTGACTCTGGCTCAGCCGGATTACTATCCTGTTATAGACTCGCTTGTTCACCTTCTCGCCGCCGACGGGGTGATCGGGGTCGTCGACTTCTACACGCAGTCTGGCCGCGAGTTCGGGGCGCGAAACTACACTGGCAGCCATGCTGGACGACACGTCAACTGGTTCCTGCGCAGCTTCTGGCGTGCCTGGTTTGAGCTGGACCGCATCTATGTTGACGCTGCGCGCCGCGATTATCTGGAGTTCAAATTCGGCACTGTCCTCACTGTCAACGCGCGTAACCGGGGCCTGGGCTGGCTCCCGTATTATATCTGGCTGGGACGCAGCGGGAGCATGCAAGGTATAGTCCAAACACCAACCAAAGACCCAGAGCTCGCGGTCCAGAACCGTGCAGCGAAAACCCCCCTGCCTGCGGCCTTCTACCAGAACCAGCCCTGGCGGGCTCACTATCACGACCAGCTCCCCAAACACACCCAGTTCCACGACGAGTACATCTACGCATTCACCTGGGAAGATGCACGGCAAGACCATACTCTACTCAATCTGTGTGCAGACGACGTTGTCCTCGCAATCACCAGCGCCGGCGACAACATCCTCTCGTACGCCACGAAGAGCCCAGCCAGCATCCACGCCGTGGACCTCAATCCCGCGCAGAACCATCTCCTCGAGCTCAAGCTGGCCTGCTACACTGCACTGCCGTACGAAGACTTCTGGCTGCTCTTCGGCGAAGGAAAGCATCCTGGCTTCCGCCACTTGCTGCTCAACCACCTCTCGCCGCATCTCTCCAGCCGTGCATTCCAGTACTGGCACGAGCGCGTCGATGTCTTCGAACGACCAAACAGTCGAGGGCTCTACGACACAGGGGGATCGCGCCACGCTCTCCGTGTCCTCCGCTGGACTGCCCGTATTCTCCGCTGCCGCACTGCCATCCGCCAGTTTGTTGCTGCTGGGAGTCTCCCCGAGCAGGTCCACACATGGGAAGCCCTACTCCGCCCAGCCCTGCTGTCCCCGCTCCTCTGCAAGCTGGTCGTCAGCCAGGAATCCTTTCTCTGGAAAGCGCTCGGCGTTCCCAAAAACCAACTTGCCATGATCGAGGCCGACCACAGAGTCAGAGCTAGAGCTAGAGCCACAGCGACTTCCCGTGGTAAGTCTGGTCGCTCGCAAGCCATCTGGGACTACATGGTCGATACCCTCGACCCCGTAGCCCAGCAGACCCATATCGCAAAGGACAACCCGTACTACTACGTCTGCCTAGCCGGACAGTTCAGCCAGACGTGCCATCCAGAGTATCTCTCGGCAAAAGCCCACGCTCTGCTCTCGCAGCCAGGCGCCTTGGACAATCTCCGCCTACACACGGACGAGCTCACCGAGGTACTCACGCGGATCGCGCCAGCGACTTTGACGGTTGTAGTGATAATGGATAGCATGGACTGGTTTGATCCAGGGGCTGAGGGTGCCGCTGCGCAGGTCGCCCGGCTCAACGGTGCGATGAAGATGGGGGGCCGTGTATTGCTGCGTTCTGCGGCGTTGAGGCCCTGGTACCTTGCGGCGTTCACGACGTGGGGCTTTACGGCTGAGTGTGCTGGGCAGAGGATGGAGGGGAGTTGTATTGACCGGGTTAATATGTATGCATCTTGTTGGATCTGCACGAAGGTGGAGAATGTCTCGGCTGTAGACAACTAGACAACTAGACAACTAGACAACTAGACATGGAATGGGAGGTTGGGGGCCGAAGGAGCCAAATACAGTATGCTATATATAACTATATATTGAAATTCCAAATGTAATACCCCGCCTGCATACCTATGGTAATCCTGAATGTTTGCACGTTGCTAGATCAGATTGCTACATACATGGATAGGAGTCTCCGGACCACCCGGGTGAAATCTGTCTGTCTCTTCTTCTTTCTCCTTTCTTCCCTGTGCAGTGCTTACTGCCCCAGCTGAGGTCACCTCCCTGTTCCAGCGTAAAGTTGATTCCAATTTGATTCAGCTCCCCTCTGTACAAGACTACATAGCCATGGGGGGGTGTAGTTGCAGGGACTTGAACCCCGTCTCACCGCTCTCCATTACAGCTATCATCAGCTTATAACATCATCGCCGGCATCCCCAGTTAACTATATCGCCTGTTCACTTCCAGATGGCCGGCACTCAGTCAACCACGCCAGATGCGCCGACTGACACAGACGACAATGCAGAGCAGTCCCCTCCTCCGCAGCCCAAGAAAACATGGCGCTTTTGGGCCGTCTTCCCCGCGCTCTGCGTGACGACCTTCCTGGCGGCCCTGGACACGTCCATCCTGTCGACGGCGCTGCCCACCATCGCCCTCGACCTCCAGGCCGGCGAGCTGTACATGTGGATCACCAACTCGTACATCCTGTCGTCGACGGTCGTCCTCCCTCTCTTCGGCCAGGCGGCCAACATCTTCGGCCGCCGCTGGATGATGATCGGCTCCGTGGTTGTCTTTGCCGTTGGCAGCGGCATGGCCGGCGGTGCCAACAGCACCAGCGCCATCATCGCCGGACGCGCTGTCCAGGGCATCGGCGGCGGCGGCATCAATGTGCTTGTCGACACTGTTATCTGCGACCTCGTACCCCTCCGCCAGCGAGGCCAGTACGTCGCCCTGATGGCCTCTGTCTGGGCTGTTGGTACTACTATCGGGCCCGTCCTCGGCGGCGCCTTTGCCCAGCACGTCTCCTGGCGCTGGGTCTTCTATATTAATCTCCCCCTGTGCGCTGTCTCCCTCGTCCTGCTCTTCCTCTTCCTCCGCGTCACCCACCCCCCCAGACCCCCCAACACCTCCATCTGGACGCAGTTCACCCGCGTCGACCTCCTCGGAAACGCCATTCTTACCACCGCCGTCGTCGCCATCCTGCTCGCCCTGACCTGGGCTGGGAGCACCTACCCCTGGTCCTCCTGGCGCGTGCTCGTCCCTTTGCTCCTCGGTCTCGCCGGCCTCGCCCTCTTCCTCGCCCACCAGGCTTCGCGCCTCTGCCCCGAACCCTCCATCCCTCTAAAGGTCTTCAAAAGCTCCACCGCCATCTGCGCCCTCTGGATCGCCTTCCTCCAGAACCTCCTCCTCTACTGGATCGGCTACTTCCTCCCAATATACTTCCAGGCCCTCCGCAACCTCTCCGCCACCTCCTCCGGCCTCGCCGTCCTCCCCATCACCGGCGCAATCGCCCCCTCCGGCGTCGTAACAGGTATCCTCCTCGCAAAGACAGGGAAATACCGCCCCTTCCACTTCCTCGGCGCAATCGGCACCACCGTGGGGGTTGGTCTCTTCTCCCTGCTGGACGACAAGTCCCCCGCCCGCGAGTGGGCCGGATTCCAGGTCCTGTATGGCATCGGCTCTGGCATGATCTTTTCATCCACCCTCCCGCCCATCCAGGCCGTGCTTCCTGAGTCCGACGTCGCCACGGCCACGGGGACATGGGCGTTCATGCGCAGCTTTGGCTGTATCTGGGGCATCGCGATCCCGACTTCGATATTCAACACGCGCGTCCAGGCCGGGTTGAGCCGGGTGAGTGACCCTGTGATAAGGGGGATGCTAGGCGGCGGGGGTGCTTATGCGGTTGCGAGTGAAGGCCTGGTGCGCAGTTTGGCGGATCGGCCGGTGCTGCAGGGGGAGGTGCTGGGGCTGTATCGGGATGCGCTGCGGTGGGTGTGGTTGATGGGCATTGTGTTTGGGGCGCTGGGGTTTGTGATGGCGCTGCCGGTTAGGGAGGTTGGGTTGAGGGAGGAGCTGGAGACGGAGTTTGGCCTGCGTGAGGACAGGAGGGAGTAGGCTGTATATTTATTGTCAAGTAGTTTTATTAGATAGCTAGTAGCTGTGTAAGTAGACGGCACATCAACCTCAGAGGGAACACTGGGTTGTTGGGAGAGACTGGAGGGGGGCAGGTTGACCAGGAAACGATTGATGAGGCTATCAGTAGGCTATAATCGGTTGGGGATCACTTAGAGTTTGTGATGCAGTTGGATATAAGCAGTGATGAGAATGAGGAGCAGGAGAATGAGGAAGTTAGGGGGGAAAGACATATGATATTATATTACCCACTCAGTGGCTACTAATAGCTACTACTGAATGAGCAGCCTCAAGAAGAACAAGTCTAAGTGGTACCGAGAAATCTAAATTATATGGCTTTAATAGCTAGCTACTGAGAGTTACTGAATGGGCAGCCTTCAGAAGATGAGATGTCCTTGCTCATTATAAGCATAAACATATATATATATACATGTGTGCATATATATTTCACAAGTTCTGGTTTACAGTGCCATGCATCTACATGTCACCTTTTTATTCATCAAGCCATTCCTTAGCAATTCAAAGTCACATGATCAATTAGAGTTCTACATTGAAGCTTCTATATAGGTCTTTCTATAAGGCCTGAAGCAAATGAAAAATAACCTTAGAGGTCAAAAAAAGCCCCTGACCTGCTATGAAATGAGATGTAGGGTAAACCTACAAAACATCAGGTTAGAGGCTAAAGAATAGAACTTTATAACTAAGAACTATCTATCTCTTCCTCTTTGAAGACCCTATAAAAGATTTATTAGTATTACTATTAGAAGAAGAAAAAGTATCCTCAGTGTCAGAGTCCTCTAGATTATTATTAGAGGAGATAATAGAGGCCTCATCTCCCAAGCTTAATCCTTCAGAAGATGTTGAAGATTCAGCATCAGATGAGAGCAAACTTGAAGAGTATAATCTCTTCCTCTCCTTTAAAAATCTCATTGCCTGACCTGGCACATATAGAGATAGCTTACTTAATGTAGCATCTCTACCATCTTTTTCTTTTTCTTTATTAGTATTCATTCTCATATCTCCTCCATCTTCAGCAGTGAATAATAGTAGGAGTAGAGACTTTAATAGGGTTAATAGAGGCTCATCAGTAAAGAAGGTAATAATCTAAGAGATACTTAGAGTTATAGTAGTAGAGACTTTATGTCACTTAATAACTCTATCACTAAAAGAAAGAAAAAGTAAGTTAGTAAATATAAAGCTAAACATTAAGTGAGAATATACTGAATAGAGATATCAGAACTAATAGTTTTAGAGCTAGAAATAGTAGAGACACTAACATTGTCTAAGTAGATAAATTACTTAGTAATCATGGTGAGAAATCTCTTACCTTTATGAGTAAAAAACTTAATGGTGTTACCACTAATAGAAATCAAATTTCTAATACAGGATAGAGGGATATGGCTCTAACATAAAGATTCTGAGAAGATATAATAGATACTGAAGATTTTAAACTTAGAGTGTCTATTATCATCATAGCTCCCATAGATTTTAATGGTAATCTTAAAAATATAATTAGAATAATTAGCAGGCATGTTGCAGTAAGCAATATAAATAGTAATAATAGATAAAGATAAGCTATTAGAGCTGATACTAGCTCTCATATACTCAGAAAAATTAATAGCTCTGGGGCCCAACTAAGAACAAAAAAAGGAGACTACTATAATAATATTAAGTATAGTAACTACATTAGTTATAGAAATATACTCTATAGCTAGAGTACTCTCAGCCTAAATGAATATATCCTCCATAAAATTCAGCTAATTAGAATTATAGATCTGAAGCACTATAGATAGCTCTGACTTAACCTTGAGATCTAAGATGTCACAGAGGATAGTAGGAATGATGAAGCTGTTAACCTTAATATTTCTATTTAATAAAATATAACTGTTAAGATTAGTAATGATAAAATTACTAGAGATAAAGATATAAATCTAAAGTTAAAACTGAGATATCATGAGGGAGGCAGAAAGACACAATAAATTTAATAGAAAGCTAAAAAAAAAAAAAGGAGTAAAGAAGCTAGATATAGATATTAAAATTAAAAGTAAAGAACTTCAGAATAAATTATATTATTTATAATCTGACAGTGATTCACACTACTTATAAGCACTGAGATCTGATGGTAATTCATAGCATGTAAGAGAGTAATATAAAGTTAACTGTGCAAGAAAACTAAATCTTAGAGATTAATTTCAATGTGGCTGAGTAATTAACCTTGTAATTTGTTGATTATCATTACAAAAGCAGGCTGTATAGGAAACTGGAGTTAAACTATTATAACTACAAAATCCTTCATATTACTTGATAATTTAATTTAATATAGAAGCTGCATCTCACTGTTAAATAGCTTACTATTCAATTAGATCTTCAGATATCAGAGTAAATAAGTAAGAAGAATCATGTGGGATCTATTATAAATACTGTGCTGTGAGTCTAGATTATACATATACATGAGAGATATATCTCATTTGATTTGTAGAATTAAAGGCTGAATTAACAGAGCATTCTGAGTATATATAAATTTCTGTGTAATCTCATAATGCTGATTGTCATTCTATTTACTCACATTAACTAATAGATATTTAATAGGCTTACTGGGTAAATAATTTAGAAGGTCCTTATTAAGCTGAGTAATAATATCATTAGTGGGCATGAGAATCATCTGACCTTGAAAGTAACCTCTCTGATAGAATTAATTCTATAGATCTAGATATACCCAATTAATGAACTCATCAATCTTAAAGGTTTAGTATAGCTCAGGGGGAATTAGCTGATAATCCTAAAGAGCTATATTATATGATATACTAGCTAATTAATCTGCAAAGAATCTACCTTCAGAAGTAACAGTTAAGAGATGCATGTTCTAATAAAGATGAAGTATATAGAGAAAGAATCAAATCTTAGTATGTTACATGCAGGTGTCTATAGTGTCATCCTATATACTATGAAGAATAATGAGCAAGATCTACTGGAAGTTACCACTAAAGATAGTTGAAATGCTACTGAAGTTATTATTATTCCCAGGTAAATTAACCTAGAAATTATGGAGAGTTCAATTAATGATATTAAAGATGTAGTGATAAGTCATTAAAGTCTCATTCTAAATGATGAGGGAGGTCTGATAAAGAAGCTCAGCTAACTAAGTATCATATAATATATTGTAGGTTAATGTAGGTAAGATGTTAATAAAGATATAAAAGCACTTATAGGCAGTATAACTACTAGAAAGAAGCTAGGCAGTAATATCTATACTAATAATGTAGAGTATAATCTGACTTAGAAACTATAAATAGTTAGTGAGAATGTTATAAATAAATGTCTTATTTATTTCATTAGAATCATTGAGAAAGAACATCACATTATAGAGGTTAGTATTTAAAGCTATAAGAATAGTATTATAAGCTAAACACTGATCTATATTAAACTAGACCTTATATTTCTTGACTCTAGCAGTCAGCACCTAGTAGTCATAAGCAAGCTTCTATATAATTAGAGGATTACTATCTTTCTCTGGCTCTCATTCATAATATAGCTTTAGTAGGCCCCAGGTTTGAATATCCTCTAGCTTAAGGCTCTCCCAGGTAAGCCCCTTTCAGATAAGATGAAGTCTGTAGTTAATAGCTAACTCATAGAGAGTTCAATCATCAAGTAGATTGTAGGAGTAAGCTTTAAGAATGAAGTCCAGATTATTAATAAATAAGGTTGAAAAATAGATCTAAATGTTAATGATAAATAGTAGGTTAGTATAAGTAATAATAGATATCAATATTTTTCAAAGTATCTTCTCAGTTTCTATCTTTAAAGCCTTCTTAAAGATATATTCCTACTCATTATCATACTAAATGATACCTCTTATATAGCAGGCCTCCTAAAAGATATCCTATCTGATGTTAGTAACCATCAGTAGATCATCAAAAGATTTAGACCTCCTTAGAATAGTGAGTAAATAGTATAGATAGTATACATCACTATGAAAAAGTATGAGAGAGTACATCTACTCTATAATATTACTAATAGAATGCTCCTTCTGGCACTTCTAGCACAGATTCTTCAAGTTCCAGATGAAATAATATAGTATGTCATGGTATAGATAGGTAGATTCAGGATTATTATAATTATACTTAAAGAAAGCAAGCAAATAAGATGTCTGGCTGTCAAGACAGTTAAGAGTAATCTTATAGAGCTCTTTAGGGTTATATATGACATAATGCCTGCCTGAAAGGTAAATGATGAGGTCTATATTCTCAGGATAATAATTCTTTACACTGAAGTCTAGAGTCTACCAGACTACCTCAGTATAATTAATATAGTAATTCAGATAGTACTTATAGATCTCATTGTTACCTACATTGAAACTGATAGTAGCACAGTCAGAACCCTTTATAATATATTTATAGAGATATTTAACTATAAAGATATCAACACAGTATTCAACATTAATATGAGCCTTATATTTCCAAGTTAAATAAAAGTTTTGAGGAATAATCTATTCATTGCTAACCTTAATAGAGCCAGCCTTATTCAAGTTATAGGTAAAGTGATGGCTGCTCTCATAATAGTAGTACTAAAAATATTATAATTAATAGATAGTTATCTTCTCAGTAAAAGACTTAAGGAACTACTTGATACAACAGATCTTACTATTAACATTCCTCTTACAGTAGGAAGTATTAGGATTGAAATGCAGACTACAGGGCCTGTGCAGTAGCTATTTAGTAATAATATTATAGAGTAACTACCTCTCTGACCTCTTAGAATCTAGTATCTCAGTAGATATAATATCATCTATTCTCTCAATGAAATATAGGTTATCTTCCAGTCAGTATAAAATATGAGAGTAAGACAGCCCCCTCTTCTGATACTCAATCATTTAAATATAGGTAATATATTTACCTAGAGTACTACCTTTAATCTCATAAAGCAGGGCCTGATTCTTCATATTGAAGACTCTAGTAATTAAATTAAGCTAGTTATTTCAACACTGTATAGGCTCCTTATTATTATTATAGAGAAGCTCAGACTGAATCTCCTCCCACTCAGAGTTCACAGTAAAGATAATAAATAGAGTAGGCTTACAGAAGTGACACATTAAAGTCATGAAATCCTAATAGGCATTTTAATAATAATGAGACCCCCCAATAAATCAAGTAAGTAATATACTATGATTAGTATTACTAATATCAGTGTTGTTCTGCATCTAAAGCTGGGAAGAGCTATAGAGATTCACACAGAGTTTCAACTAATTATAGAGATAGAATTTGAGTTTAGAGTTATTAATAGCTAGTCACATATTCAGTAGTCACTACTAAAAGAGAAACTAGCTGTAATGAGGAAAATTAAAGAAATTAGCATAGATATAAAGCTGATAGTGATAGAACTAAGTGATAGTTAAATTTTTATACTTATAAGGCATGCCTAGGAAATAGAAAGCCAGTCAGTAAATCAAAACATTAAAATATATATAAGGCAGGACTAATCTTCAGCTGTCAAATTACTTAGAGTTATATAATGTAAATAGCTAAACCCTCTAGTAGAGTAGAACAGAGCATACACTAAAGAAAAGAAGAGAGAATACTAAAAATGAATGAAAGTATAAGAATGAGCTATTAAATCTAATGTAGGGCTTATTACCATAGATTCTGAGGAAGACTCTATAAAATTCAAAGCTAGATCACTCTCTCAGAGCTTCTGAAGTGCAATCTGATGGCTTGACAAGTTCTTAGTAGTAGAAGTCTGATAGAGATAGAGACACACATCTTTATAACTAATATTAGAGAATTTGTGGGTCATATCAGGCATGAACAGGGCAAGCTTATTAGTAGTAATAAGTAGGTCATAATAATATCCCCCATCCTTATTTGATATAAGATGAAGGGAAGAATTTAGATGCAGGTAAGAAGACTTATTAGTATTATCATATAGAATATTTTTAGCCTGATGGAGAATGTTAATAAAGAGATTATTCAAATAGATATAGGTATTAAATAAGATGATAATCTCATACTATCTAGGCTTAAAATCTCAACCTTAAATGTGATTCCAGGCAGCCTCCTGAGGATTAAAAAAATAAAGCTAAGTAAAAGCAGCAGGGCCTGTATCTACCTTCAATGGTCTCATTATGTGGTAGATACTGCCCTGAACCTGCATGATATATAGATGCTTGCTAGCTGAAAGATGAGAAGGAGATTTAAAACTAATAGAAATAAATAATAATAATAAATTTATTAAATATATATTCTGGAAAAAGAAAGATAATAGCTCATAAGCTCCAGAGAAAAAAGAGTAGATAATAGACTCTTCAACAGACTTAAATATAAGAGGAAAAGTAAAGGTAACTCTCTCATTCTTACAGTAGTTAGTATAATTCTGAGAATATTTTATTTTGAGTAACTCAGAAGCCTAGAATAAAGTACCACATACAGGATAGACCTTATCTATATGCTTAAAATCTAGAGGTTCTCAGTAGGTAGTATTAGATAAAGATGTGAGAATAAATGAAATGTCAGATGTAGAGTAGATAGAGTATTAAATAATATCTATATCAACTATCAGAAGATCATTGAAATACTGAAGATAGATATTATAGGTAAGATGTAGAAAAGCACTTTAAGGCCCTCTATTATTATAGTAATTCAGATAATGACTGAACTAGCTATTAGAAAGAGGCCTAAAACCATAATCCTTATAGTAATGAATAATAGTAATATCCCAGTAGTCCTAATAGTGTCTCTTATAATAATTTAATAAAAAGACCTCACACACAATATACTTAATAATCACTCTAGCCCTGACCTTCTTCCTACAGATAGTATAATAACTACTCTAATAGTCAGATAGAGGTTTAAAATTACAGTTAGTATAAGATAAAAGTATCTGAGTAATAATAGTAATATCTAGCCTAATAAGAGCCCTACAGGCAGCTTGATATCTATTACAATACTTATACCAGAAGTTCAGAAGCTGATAATGATAATCTAAGTAAATATAATTCTTACTTAGGGTAAATTCAGAGGAAATAGACATTAGAGGAGTAGTTACTCTGGCTAAACTCAGATACATTAAATACTAAGTATATTGAGAACTAATAGTATATTACTTGTAGCAGCTGTTGCAGGTATGATGAGGAATAAAAGTCTAAACTAATAATAATATAAAGCTTAGAGAGGTATTAAATGTAGAGACTGAAAGAGGAGAAGACACTAAATTTATTATAAAGAGAGTAGAGGATGAAGGACTCTAGAAAGACAGAATAATAAAAGATATAATAGTAAAAAATGAGAAGTAATATTTAAATAAAGATAAATCAAAATGAATAAAGATATAGATGGTAAAAAGTATAGAGGATAGTAAATAATAAAGAAGACTAATAAAGAGTGGTAAACAGCAAAAGATATATATATACACTAAATAAAGATATTAATGATCTAACTTAAGATAACCTCATAAATCTCATAATCTCATAAATAAAATCAACAATCTAATATTAATGCTAAGAATGTGGAGAGGCAGCAGACTAAAATCAAAAAGAGGAAAGAAATTAGTAGTAAATAACTAAGAGATAGAATTTATAGAGAGGATATATAGTATATAGATATACAGAGAATATTAGAATTAATAAAGATAATGAAAAAGATAGTTAAAACATTAATTTATCTTATACATCTAATGATTATAGGTCTCATACTCAGCTCATCATGATAATTAAGTAGATGTAGCAGGCAAGAAAGGGACAGGCTGTACAGGCAGCATTAATATAGTTAATAGAGCTGTAGAAATAGGTCATACTGATACTATCAGTATAGTAGTAGACTGTACCAGTAATACTAACTTAGAAGGTAAAATAGAGATAGATGATACTAGTAAAGTCAATTAAGAGGCCTCATCCATCTACCTAGATCTCAGGGTATCAATGAAATTAACAGGAAGCCTGGGACCCAGAACATCATTAAGGGCATTATAATAGGAGATGCTGAAGGGATCCCAAATGACCACTGAAGATAGTAAGAAAACAGACAGACTAAAGGTTAAGTAGCACTTAGGGGGCAGTAGAGGGTACTCAGCAGGGGGAAACATGGCAACAGTGCAGATGTAAGATATATATATACAGTAAAGAGGTGGAACATGTAGGATGTTGAGGATAGAAGGAAAGGAGGAGATTGGGGCAGAGGGACTAAAGCACATCATGTGATCAAAAGGTGGTGAGCAAAAGGACACTAAAATATGAGTATTTTCCTGACATTCCCTCACTGAGATAGCATTCTGCTGACCCAACTGAGAACATACATATATGAATCTCCCTCCCCACAACCAAACCAACCTTACCAAACAAAACCCACACCCCATCCGCCCATCCCCGATGAATGAAGCAAGCCCTATTCCAAACCTAATTTTATTAACCCCAAGACGACTGCCTACCTACCTACCTACGTCGTCCTCGACCTCGCCGAAACCGCAATCGTCAGATCCCTCGATATCCCACCATCTCGCGACGTTGTCTCGGTCAGGTTGCGCCGGTCGCTGGGGAGGATTATCTACAATTGTTATATATTATTAGTAAATCACACACGCACACACCCACAACACACATAAACATCCTAAAAAAAGGAAAGGTGGGGGATGGGGAAAAACTAACAGCCCTATCAACCTCATACGGCAGCCCGCGATGTCTGCCACGGATCATCATGGCGCAGATCACTAGTTTCCCCAAGACGCTGAAGCGGGTTGTTAGGGAGCTGTTTACGGCTGGGTGCCCGAGGGAGAGGCCGACGTTGCCGCTGTTGGTGGGGTTTGGTTTGGTTAGAAGGGGGATTAATCAATAATGGGGGAAGGGGGGGTCAAGGAAGTGGGTAAGACGTACTATGCAGATACCACTTCGAAGAATACAGAGAAGATGGCGAAGCCCTGATGTTTTCGTCATTAGCATTTTGGTTAGCTTTGAATTTTGCTCGATCCCGGTTTGGCCGGGTGGAGTGGAGGGGGGGAGGGGTGAGGAGGGTAGGACGTACGGGCTCCGCATTATCCGCAATCTTCGAGCCCTCGGTTAGTGTGAGAATGAACATTCCTAAGAATATATACCACAGGTCGAAGGCTAGTTGCTTCTTCATGTGAGCGCCTAGATAGGAGGCGGGGCCGTTTGATTCGTCGATTTCTGCTTCTGTTGGGTCGTAGAGACCGAGGGAGGATTCTTCGTAGATGTTTGTTCTGTGGGGTGATTAGGTTTTGTTTTGATATGCGTGATATGGATTAACCAGGGGGGGGAAGAAAAAAAAAGGGGCTGGGAAGGGTTGTGGTCACCTTCTCACGCTGATAGCAATCGGGAAGACGGAAATGTACATCATAACTAGATAAATGATAGGTTAGCAGAAAAGAAATACAACCCAACCACGTCCCAAGAAACTCATTGAAGTCACCTACCCATAAGCGTAAACTGCACCCCCGGATGCACCTTTGAGATATTAAACGTACTCGTCCCCGTCGTCCTCGCCGACGCCGCCTGGAACAGCGCCGCCAAAAACCGGCTCCCGCCCGACTCCACCGCCGTCACCTCGGGATTATTTAAATCCAACACAAGAAACAGCAATACATCTACAAAGTTCAAAAACACCAAACTGGCAAATAATATCCAGGTGGGTCCGCTGGGGAATAGCAGCGTGTAGCAGCGCCGCGGGTGGTCGAGGAGGAAGTTCAGGGGTTCGCGGATGGCGGCGTTGCGCGGGGAGAGTTTGAAGAGAGTCCAGATTATTAGGCGCAACATGCATGGGTAGCCGGTGTTCCCGATGTAGATGAGGAAGGTCATGAGGATCATCGGGAAGGTGGCCTCGCGGAAACTGGCCATCGAGTCGGGCGTGAGGGTGTAGCCGAGGTTATTGAAGGCGGTCATCGAAGTGTAGAAGGCCCTGGGCGGGTAGTATTAGTGATGGCTCCTACGTAGGGTTGTGGGCGTTCATGTATATAACCTACCACCACGTAGAGCTCTGTCCTATTTCACGAAGATATTCCCGATATTGGGGGTCTGAGTTGTGGATCCAGGGTACCAAGCAGACTACTCCAACAACATGCCAGAAGACGTAGTAGCCTATGTGGTTTTTGTTAGCTTTCCGCCCACCATACCACTTATACAGAACAAAGTACAAATCAATTGCACAACTTACTAAACACAATCTTCGCCAACAGCTTCAAACTCCGATACTCAATGCCCCCCAACTCATCCCGCTGCTCATCGGTCAAGTCCAAGAACTTTGAATTCCGCCCCATTAACGGGTCATATGACAGATACGGCATTTCAAGAGCTCGCCGCGTGGATGAGCTATCACGGCGACCCGAGGCAGACCGCGAACGCTTGCGCGAATCGTTTCCGAGAACAAAAGCATTCGTGGCAGCTCGTTCGATGGATACGGCATGAGACAGCAGTCTGCCCATGGTGGGAAGTTTGCGGCGTTCATTTTCTCCTGATGGTCCGGGCATGGACTGGTCTTCGGTGCTGATACGCTTCATCAATTCGTCCCCGTCTTTTTCTGTGTCTTAGTTTCTTGATTCATAGCTATGGCAAGGACTGGAAACGTCAATCCACGGTGTATATCTTACCGTCATCAACCTCATGAACCGTTTGTCCTATAACAACAGATTAGCACCCCCGCCACATGAAAAAAAAAACCATCTCCTTTGAGCTAAACTCACCACTCTCAAACTCCCTCGGTCCCGGAATCCTCAGCGCCCTTCCGCGGGGCTCCCTATGCGTCTCAGCAGCAAAGCTAATATGCCCAGGTCCGGTCGTCGTCGCGGTGGTGGTACGTTCGAGCTTCGGAGGAGCATCGGGCGTAGAACTAATCTGATCAATTACAGGCAGTTGATTTGGCGCAGTGGTAGTGGTGGGAGTGGTTGAATCACCCTTTTTCGTGCTTCCATTCTCATGTTCACGTTCATTTTCGTGTCCGTATCCCTGCTCACGATCATGCTCACGATCACGATCAAGTTCACGTTCACGTTCACGTTCACGCTCACGTTCACTAGGGCCCTTAATGACGCTTGCCACTCTATGCCGTAACATCCCTCCCCCCTCTGCCTCTGAATTGCGCCTGGCGATCCCTCCTGCAGAGATAGTAGGCCTGAGCACTCGAATATCCAACTTCTTCGTAGCGGACAGCGCGCTGCGTACCCGAGCACTCGCTCTCTCAAACGCCTGGGACTGTGTTTGTGACTGGCCCTGTCTTAGACGACTAGGTATACGCGATAGACGGACTACAAAACGGAACCGAAAAAGACGATAAAAAAGAACATGTCAACTGCGATCAATTCACAGATATTCCCCGCAATCAATCAAAAAAAAAGAGAGAAAAGAACGCAAATCAGAGGAGGGCGAGAAAATCTTCTTCTCTCTTCTCTCCATAGTGGAAAACTTTACCAATGTCTTTGAAGCGGGTTTCAAACCAGTAAAGCCGTACCAGGACGACGACCAGGTTTATCACGCTGAGGTTGGAGATGAGCGGCATGATGTAGATTGCTATTTGCTGATAGGTGTTCATTGACATAACGTCCACGCTGAATAGCATATCAGCTGCTTGTGCCGGTTTTATATGTGGGGAATGGGAGACGATGCTGATATGAAAGCAAGATAATACACACCTATTCAGCCCCGTCGTCGTCGCCGCGCTCACAGAGGAGAAGAACGAATCAATGGGCGAGAGGTTTTTGGCTGGGCCCATGACGATCCATCCAACCATGGTGAGGGAGAGGATGTAGGCATCTAGTCATAGCAAGGTAAAGTGTGAGAGAGAGCTCATTTCTGCGGTACAAGGACGGGAGGATATCTATACAGTGAAGCCGTATAAAATTCCATTTTGGGAGCCGCATTGGAAGACTGGAGCGTGAGGGGCAAGTTCAACGTCTCCACGCAAGAGTGCCGGTAAAGATATAGGGGGGATTGCGGCTTGTCGGGAGGTGTGTATTCGTGCTGTCTGATGGAAATGCACTACTAAGCAGGAAATTATATAGCCCGAGAGAGATATAAAAATAAGAGCAGTCGGAGAAACCAGCAGAGGACAAGAAAACCAAGAGATGGGCCTATTTTAAAGCAAAAACGAAGATCTCCACAAGGAATAACTAACTAACCTTAAAAAAATAAAACATCAAGGGCAAAAAAAAAGAAAGAAAAACGAAAACGAAAACAAAA
This sequence comes from Emmonsiellopsis sp. PD_33, assembly GCA_032988165.1. Lineage (NCBI taxonomy): Eukaryota > Fungi > Ascomycota > Eurotiomycetes > Onygenales > Ajellomycetaceae > Emmonsiellopsis > Emmonsiellopsis sp. PD_33. The sequence continues at coordinate 28,696 of JANTQF010000368.1, forward strand.
AAAAAAGAAAATTCATACCCATGTCCATCCATGCTCATTCATCCCAGCAACATCCAATGATCCCATCCATGAGGCACCGGGGGCATTCGCAGCATCTCATCTCACCAGCCCGAACCTCGACTCTCGAGGGCCTGAGCCAGAGCAATGGGCCATGGCATCATCACCGTCAGCCCAGCAAAAACACCCATTCCATTACCAAACAAGAACAACCTGATTTGCGCCCTGTCGGCTGTAATCAGCCACAGGACGGAGGGCCACCCCCCAGCCTCATGAATAGCACTAACTTATAAAAAGCAGCTAGTTAGCCGACCGCCGAGGAGTCAAGACTCAAGAGTCAAGGAGTCGCCAATTGCCACCGCAAGCCTGAACGGCCAAGCCAGCGGTGTTGAACCTGTTGGCTGGGGCGGTGGAGCTTGCGGGTGGTGAGGTATTGGTTTCGGGTGGTTGGCAGCAATGAGATGACAGTGCCAGGTTGTCAGTGACAGTGACAGTGGCAATCAATGAATTATGGTGGAGAGCAATGGGCAATAGGGCGTGGCCGGGTGGATGAAGATGTCAGATTGGAAGTGTGAAGTGTGAAGCAAGAGAGCAAAGACGTTGGTTGAACTGACTGTCCTTCTTTCCTCTAACCTGCACCAAGGTTAGCTACGAGTTAATGTTATTTATTTATTCAAATCTAACCACCAGGAACCATTAGTTACCAGCATGCATCTCATCCATCTCACTCTCACACACACACACAAAAAAGAAAGAAATTTACAAATAGCCAAAACCCCTACCAAATTCCAAATCTCAAACCCAACCACTCCCCACCACCAGCCATGCCACGTTTTCGCCAATCCCCCTCCTGTAGGCTGGAGGCCTATGATATCGTCGCTAACTTAAACTCCCCGTCCAGAAGAACCTAACTAACTCGGCGGTGGGGACTGCACGGCTCGGAAGCCCCCAGCCGTGCGGATCGATAGATAGATGGGCCACTCTTTACTTTATTATTTATTTAATTACTCCGTAAATTGGCTGAAATGTATGTATATAGTTTTCAGATATCACAAGAACCCTCGCTGCTATCATCGTGAGGCTCATACAGCAATTGCTTCAATCCACGGCAAAATAGAAAGATCAGATCGTACCTTGTCCTCTCCTTTCCATCAAGGTACATGCTTTCTTTTTTTTTCTTTTTCTTTACACGATTGGACACGTCCATCTCGTCGACAGCGAGATAACTATGTTGCTTATCATGACACGCAAGCTGTCGAAACTTGAACGGAACTACTTGGAAGCATGGCTAGTGGCCCGGCAGAGCAATATTTCTAGATTGGGGACAGACTGGGTCAAGATAAAATATCACAACAAAACAAATTCGGTATAAACACATGGGCAGCGAGTTTACAATTTTGCAGCAGAAAAAGAAAGGTAAGAGGTGCTCGGTAGATCAAGTAAATCGCAACGGGTAAAGCAGCAAAAAGAATAAGCAGCACAGTAACAAAGAAGGAGTGGAAAGAAACCAGAGCATTTCATCATGCCCAGAAGAACCGACAACGAATCCCACGCCAGCCGGTATTAGCACACAAGCGAATAGAGCCAACGCAAAGCAAACAACCCTCTTTTTTTTTGGTGGGCGAACAGAAGAAAACGGGGAAAGGCTTTCAAACACACAAGTCGTCACGCTCCGGTAGTAGTCACATAAAATTCAGACGAATGGATCGACTCCATTCTAGCTTCACATGATTTGGTCTTGGGTGAGACCACCAGTAGGCTCGGTTCCTTCCATGGCTTCCCCGGAACCACCGGTCAAGTACTTGACGAAGGTCAGGCCAAGAGGGCGGCCCCCGTATTGATAACCCGTGAACTTGTCTGATTGTGATGTGAGTAATGGGCTTCTGGAGAGAGCAATGGGGGCGAGACTTACTGATGGCAGTCTCTGCGTTCTCTGCGGAGTCGAACTCAACAACACCGGTTCCTCGCGAACGTCCATTGGCCTCATACTGGATTTCGGCCCGCTCGACTTTACCAATGGTCGAAAAGAGGTCAACCAGATCTTCGTTGCATGTGGACCATGGAAGCTGTTACAGTTAGTTAAACATGCTGATAAAAGTTATGGACGGGTTTGGCGTACGTTGCGGACGTAGATAACAGCGCTTCTCTCTCCACCAGAGGTTGCAAAGTCCGTGAATGGGTTTGGCGGAACTGACGCTCCACCCTCCGGAGGTCCGGTGGCACTACCGCTGAAGCTTCCCCCACCAAAGCCACCACCTCTTCCGCCTCCAAAGCCACCACCAAATCCACCTCCACGACCGCCAAATCCTCCACGTCCACCTACGAAACCGCCACGGCCTCCAAAGCCGCCCCCGAAGCCTCCCCGACCTGGGAAGCCACCACCAACAGCTCCAGCGTAGCGGTCTTCGCGGACTTCAAGTGTGCGGCCTTGCCAGTCATATCCATTAAACTGCTGAATAGCATTTCGGGCATCATCCGCACTTTCGAATGCAACAATCCCGGATCCTTTCGGGCGGCCACTGGGGTCAGAGTGCACGTCGGCACGGACAACAGCACCTTGCTGAGCTGTAAAGGGGTTGTTTGTCAATGTATGCGACCACAACTACACGCACGGGTATTATGCGGAACGATTCAACGAGGGGCAAAAGTTTCAACTTACCGGCTTGGCGGAATAGATCTTTCAGGTCCTGCCAGCCAACGTTGAATGGGAGCTAAAAGTTCCAAAGTCAATTGTTCACAGTCCAGGTCAAATGTTGGGAGATCGAGGGAAAGAGTGATAAAGGCAACATATTAGGGGATAATCTGTGCATAAATGTGTATCGGAAGGGTAACAAACGTTAGAGACGTAGATTTGTCGGCTTCCGGCTCCGGGGCCTCCGGGGCCTCCAGGGCCTCCATAACCATAGCCTCCGCGGCCAGGGCCTCCGAAATCGCCACGTGCTGGGGGACCAGTAAATCGGGGTTCAGCCTCGCGGTCCTAGATGCTCCCAGAACGGGGGAACAACATTAGTCACTTGAAATTTGTAGAGTGGGGATGGGGGGATTGCAAAATGGGATCCTACCTCGCGGACATAAACAAGTCTGCCCATCAGGTTCTGATTACTGAGCGTTGCCACAGCTTGCTGAGCTTGGTCCCTCGATGCGTATTCCACAATCCTGCAGATACAAAGTTAGATCAAGTGTTGAGAAGAGTAAGAAGATAATGGTGGTTACTTACCCGCAGCCCTACATTAACCGGACATCCAAGCCCCAACCCGTCAATCCAACGTCCATCAAAATAACCAAAGGAAAACCAGGAAACCAGCCACAGCTACACATTGACGCCCACCTTCGACATTCCATTGGGAAGCAGTAAGACATCGGCAAAGAGGACCTCTCCAGCTAAAATATCGCAAACACAAGCACAGTCAGCTTAGTTCTTCCCAAGATTATAGTACAGCAGATATTCCACCACGTTGGCTGCTATCCATGTACGGTAATGGCCCGGCTCACCCTGTCTCATAAAATCTTTAAGATGATGCCATTTGACATCGTAGGAAAGGTTCCCAACATAGACCCGGCGGTCTTGTTGGGAGGATTCGCGGACTGATTGCATCATTTGTTCCTTGGCAACCGAACGATCTTCGAACGAACGAACAGGGGGGGCAACACCACGTCCTCCGTATCCAGAGCCTGAATGTCCGCCAGGAGGAGCAGCTGCACCGCTCATAGGAGATCGGGATCGACGATCGTTGCGACGGTAGTCCTCACGGCTGCGGGAGCGGCTGCGAGGCGAATACGAACGACGAGCGCGACGGGGACTGCGGGAACGACGACGAGGGGAACGCGATCTCTCACGCTGCAAGTAGTTAGCCATCACAATGCCAACGACAGCGCAATGTGAAAAATAAGGGGACGAAGTTAAGAGTTGTGGAGAGGTTGTCAATGCACGGAGGCAGACACTGTAGCATCAGAGAAACTAGTGCAAGGGAGGGGGGATTCACAGGAGCGTGAATAAGGGAAGTGAAGGGCGTTGGGATTCGCGGGATAGGAGCGATTGATAAGGCAAGGGCTAACAGTGGAGTGGATGACAGGCACGTGAAGGGGTCGAGGAAGAACGGAACCGAGAGGCTGGTGAATCGCGACTGGAGAGGACAAGGGGACAGCAGAGCAGCAGGCGGTGGACAAGAGCGCAGAGGAGAAGACGAGGGAGAAATGACGAGGGAGTAGTCAAGTGATGCGGCTCTGCAGTTCTCAGTCTACCCTGATTGGGACTCGACTTCGGCCGCGTCCTCTCCCCACCAACCCGGTTTGCGCCATTGCGTGTCCCTGGATGGAGATACTGTTCTGTGCTGGGTCTGCTTCGCAATGCTTGTGTCCATTATCACAGGATCGTTTGCAGACATCATACAGGTGACATGTGTGTTGAGGAGTACAAGGAAGGGCTGTGGTTGGCGAGAAATATCGAGATTCATAGTAGGAGTAGGAAAAGTGTTCTTTCAAGAAACACCGCTTGCGGACTTACAGGGCGATAAACGTCGGCTGTTTCTAGTAAGGTGAGGAGGTCTGAGTGAGCCACGGTCTTGCAGCCAACAAAGGACAAGATAAAGCAAGAGATGAGAGAAGGGAACGGGAACGGATGGTAAAGGGAGAAGAAGAAGGGGACAGAGTGAGGAAGAGGAAGAAAGAAGAGGGAGAGGGAGGAGAAGAGTGGAGCAGCACAGGATATAGTGGTGCAGTAGGTGTGATAGAGTTGCTGGCCAACGGTCCCTAGTGGGCATCAGACCGCAGCAGCTGGAGGCAGCTCGAGCGCCAGACTTCGGCCAAGACCAGGGGCCTGTCAACAGAGGAGGGGGGGAGGGAATACAGGGCTTTCAAGGGCTTTCAAGGAGGGGACGCTCTGGTGGAGGGGGGAGGGGGGCAAGGGATTGAGGGGGGCCGTAGCAGCAGAAATGCCTGACTAGGAAAAGGGCAGAAACAGGACTGCGATGCGCTGCTGCGCTGGAATGCGGAAGCGGGATGGAGGGATTATAATAATGATTGTTACCCCAGCACCCCAAAAATGCGCAAAAAAAATAAATACAAAATACAAATCAGCAGGTTACGGTCCAGGCGCCGCAGCCACCAACCGGAGAGGCAAGGGGATCGGGAAGTGGTCAAGAGAACTGGTGCATAGCAGATGTAGCAGAGACGCGAAACGAAAAGGACCTAGTCGCGCAAAACGGGGATGGGACAGCAGAATCGAGACACGCACCCATGGCTTATGTGGAGGATGAGGAGGCAGAGCGAGGCAGCGAAGACGGTCAGTCGAGGACCTCGTTCTCGGGCGCGTTGAAACGGATTCAACGGGGGGGGGGGGGGGGGGGCCGGCGTTGGGGACCGGGATTCCCTTCGGCGCTGGGAGGTCGGAAGGGGATTAAGTTTTTTGAGGGCTGTACGACGGAGAAGGGGGCGAAGCCGGCCGTATGGCAAGGGGGGGCAGAGACGAAG
>JANTQF010000369.1:0-34100 GCA_032988165.1 Emmonsiellopsis sp. PD_33
ACTATCATCACTGCTGCTGCCACTGCTGCTGCCACTGCTGCCTCAAAACAGGTTAACAGGTTAGCAGGTAGGTCAGTCACATAGGGGGCGGCGCGCGGATGCGCGCCGCTGAAACTGTTTCTTGTATGATGTATGCATGCATGAACACATCGACTCCGCGTCGGGCACCCAAGGAGCAGGGCTGGACTGGCTGTCATTGCGAATGCTGACAGTGGGCTTCACCGGGCATGATGGAGCGACTGGATACAACGAGTGAGACGGAGAGATGGGGATTGAGGGCTGCTTCTTGTGCATCGCGGAGATATCTTCGACATTGGTTGAGCAGGAGAGGAGGAGAGGTCAAGGTGCACGTGATGTGTTCTGCCCTACTGACAAACCTGGAAATATCTCTGCCGATCGGCTAGTCTATTTACAGACTAGTGTAGACGCTCGGACCACCACGCTATCCTTACATAAGCATCCGGAGGAATGGTTCTGCCGAAAGCCAAAAAGAGCCGCATCGGGCCTGACATCGCAGCGGAGAAAAAAATAACTTGACCTGGTGGATGTTGATGCTGAGTAGATTTATATTGCCATTTGCTGTGTATTCCCCTAGCTATGTCTCCTCACGACTTATGACCTCGAGTCCTGTGCATATACAATCCTTGCCCGCCGTTCCATACAAGGCTAGCCCAGATCGGCGGCTGACAAAAAGCAATTATGCCTGCTCCTCGCAGAAAACAACCGCCGCCAGACCCCGCCAAGGTTAGTCACATTGCAGCTTTTTTTTGCATCACGAAGCTCCCCATGAACGGCACACTCTAATATCCGACCAGGAAACGGAGCCGCTTCCTCTCCCAGTCATGCCCGGCAGCCCCATCAAGCGGAAACGTGTGGCGCAACCTGCGCAATCGAAGGCTGCTTCTGTTGCCGTGAATGGCGGCGCGGAGTCTGCGCAGACGGCGGAATCTCACAGGCATGAGCATGAGCGTGTGAAGAAGGGCAAGAGGGGGGATGTACGTGCCTCTACCTTTTGTGTATAGTTTTTTCTGGGGTGAAAAGCCCGATTCCTGACCTCGGTTAAAAATACAGGACTTTGACGCCCTCCTCCAACCATTTTACTACAACAAATCCCTCACCGACCCCATCAACACCGCCAGAGACAAATGGAACCTCCTCCCGGCCTTCCTCAAAGTCAAGGGCCTCGTCAAGCAACATATCGATTCCTACAATTATTTCGTCGAAGTACAGCTGAAGAAAATCGTCCAGGCCAGCGCGGAGATTCGCAGCGATGTCGACCCAAACTTTTACATCAGATTCCACGACATTTACCTGGGCAGCCCGCGGCGCGCGGACGAAGAACAGGACTCTCGCTACGAGGTGGAGTCCACGATCACGCCGAACGAGTGCCGACTGCGCGACATGACATATGCCGCGCCCATCCTGGTTGACTTCGAGTACGTCCGTGGTAGGCAACGGGTTAAGCGGAATGGAACGGCCATTGGCCGCATGCCGGTTATGTTGCGGAGCTCCAAGTGTGTGTTGTCGAATAAGTCGGAGACGGAGATGCATGTTTTGCAGGAATGTCCGTTGGATCCTGGTGGATATTTCATTGTGAACGGGACAGAGAAGGTTATTTTGGTACAGGAGCAGTTGAGTAAGAATCGTGTTATTGTTGAGACGGATTTGAAGAAGGAGATTGTACAAGCTTCGGTTACTAGGTAAGTGCCGCGCTTTTGGGAAATTATTGTTTCTGTCCTAACACACTGTGCAGTTCCTCGAACGAACGAAAATCGAAGAGTTACGTCATCCTCAAAAAGGATCGGATATATATGAGACACAACGTTCTGAGTGAAGACGTGCCAATTGTCATTTTTTTGAAGGCAATGGGTATCCAGTCGGACAAGGAGATGTTGCTCCTTGTTGCCGGAATCGACAGCACATACCAGGAGGATTTCGCCATTAATTTTGAGGAGACGGTGAAGCTTGGCATATACACGCAGCAACAGGCGCTGGAATATATCGGCAGCCGTATCAAGATCAACCGGAAACCCAACAGCTTTGGCGTCACTCGACGGAACCACATCCAAGAAGCCATCGAGGCAATTTCATCTGTTATCATCTCTCACGTTGTGGTGGAAAACCTGAACTTCCGCCCCAAAGCTCTATACGTCGCACACATGGCGCGACGTGTTTTGATGGCGAAACACGATCCAAGCCTCGTTGATGATCGAGATTATGTAGGAAACAAAAGATTGGAGCTGGCGGGCCAGCTTCTGGCGTTGTTATTTGAGGATCTGTTCAAGAAGTTCCAATTTGACATCAAAATGAACATCGATAAGGTATTAAAAAAACCCGTGCGAACGGAACAATTCGATGCTTACGGAGTCGTCGCAATTCACGGAAATCACATCACCCAAGGAATGAATCGGGCAATCTCGACTGGCAATTGGAGTCTGAAGCGTTTCCGCATGGAACGCGCCGGCGTTACGCATGTGCTTAGTCGACTGAGTTATATCGCGGCGCTGGGTATGATGACTCGTATTTCCAGTCAGTTCGAAAAGACCCGTAAGGTCAGTGGACCGCGTGCTCTGCAGCCGTCGCAGTTTGGAATGTTGTGTCCGTCCGATACCCCCGAAGGTGAAGCCTGTGGTTTGGTAAAGAACTTGGCCCTCATGACGCATATTACTACGAACGACGAGGAGGAGCCGGTTAGGAAACTGATATTCGCTCTTGGCGCTGAGGATGTGCAAACGGTTGGCGGGCGAGAGTTACATGGGCAGGGAGCTTATATTATCTTCCTCAACGGTTCTCCCATGGCCTTGACGCGACGACCAAAATTCTTCCTCAATTCCTTCAGACGCCTGCGGCGAACGGGCCGTGTTTCGGAATTTATCAGCGTCTTCATCAACCACCACCAAAGCGCGGTGCATATCGCCACTGACGACGGACGTATCTGTCGTCCATTGATCATCGTCGAAAACGGAAAATCCAAGGTAACGGCGTCGCATCTTCGATCACTGCGAAATGGGTCCATGGAATTCGACGACTTCCTCGCGCATGGTTTGGTGGAATATCTGGACTGTAACGAAGAGAACGATTCTAATATCGCTGTGTATGAAGACCAAATCATGGACGGCACAACACACTTGGAAATTGAACCCTTCACCATCCTCGGTGCCGTGGCCGGTCTGATCCCCTACCCCCATCACAACCAATCCCCTCGAAACACCTACCAATGCGCTATGGGTAAACAAGCCATTGGCGCCATCGCCAACAACCAGTTCCTCCGCATCGACTCTCTCCTCTACACCATGGTCTACCCACAGAAACCCATGGTTAAAACCCGCACCATCGAGCTAGTTAAATACGACAAGCTCCCCGCCGGCCAAGCGGCCACCGTCGCCGTCATGAGTTACTCCGGCTACGATATCGAGGACGCCCTCGTCCTAAACAAAGGCTCCGTCGACCGTGGCTTCGGCCGCTGCCAGGTCTTCCGCAAATACTCTACAAACCTCAAAAGCTACTCAAACGGCAGCAAAGACAAACTCAAAGGGCCCGACCGCGAAAATGGTCTCCCTGTCCGCAAACACGCCCTACTCGATAACGACGGCCTTGCCGCGGTCGGCGAAAAGGTCAACCACGGCGAAGTCTACATCAACAAAGTCACCCCCGAAAACGCGCTATCATCAGGAATCACCGGCTCCGACGCCGGCAAACCAGTCGCCTACATCCCATCCCCACAAACCTACAAACTCCCTGACCCCTCATACATCGACAAGGTCATGATCTCCGCCACCGAGGCCGAAAACCAACTCATAAAAGTACAAACCCGCCAAACCCGACGTCCAGAAGTCGGCGACAAATTCTCCTCGCGCCACGGCCAAAAGGGCGTCGTCGGCATCATCGCCGAACAAGCCGACATGCCCTTCAACGACCACGGCACCGTGCCCGACATCATCATGAACCCGCACGGCTTCCCCTCCCGCATGACAGTGGGCAAGATGCTAGAACTCGTCGCGGGCAAAGCGGGCGTGCTATCGGGCCAATTCGGCTACGGCACCGCCTTCGGCGGCAGCCCCGTCGAGGAAATGTCGCGCATCCTCGTCGACCACGGCTTCTCCTACGGTGGCAAGGACTACCTCACCTCCGGCATCACCGGCGAGCCCCTCCCCGCCTACGTCTTCATGGGCCCCATCTACTACCAGAAACTCAAGCACATGGTGCAGGACAAGATGCACTCGCGGGCGCGCGGGCCGCGGGCGATACTGACGCGGCAGCCGACGGAGGGAAGGTCGCGCGATGGTGGGCTGCGGTTGGGCGAGATGGAGCGCGATTGTCTGATTGCGTATGGGACTAGTCAGTTGTTGTTGGAGCGGTTGATGATCTCGTCGGATCGGCATGAGGTGGATGTTTGTGAAGCTTGTGGGTTTATGGGGTATTTGGGGTGGTGTCAGCGGTGTAAGACGAGTCGCGGGGTGGTGAAGATGGTTATTCCGTATGCGGCGAAGTTGTTGGTGCAGGAGCTGTTTAGTATGAATGTTGTTGCGAGGTTGAAGCTTGCGGATGAGTTTCCCGAGGAGAGGGGGATGTGAGGTTGTTGGTCATTTTGAAGGGTGTATGTGGTGGTTGTGTTGTAGAGGTTGTGAGATGATATATGAATGGTATTTGGGATGAATGATATTGACTCTGGATTTGAGATGATTACTACATATGTCTCTGTGGAAGGATCTAGTTACCACCCTGCTTCCTTACGTTGGAATATATGATTCAACTATTGTAATAAGCCATCTATTTTCCTCGTATTAATACATGAACACCTAGCTCACTAGGGTGGATGGAAAATCCATACCCTAGCAGCCTCGTCAAGTACCATATCATAATCCCCTCTAGTTTCCCCCCTTTTACCCGTCAAGATAAAAATAGAACGCCGCGAGCAAAGCAAAGCAACCCAACTCCGCCCCATTGGTTATTACCTGGCGCCTTTGCACCGAGAAAACGCCTGTAGATCAGACCATCACATCCCCAACAAACGCCGCGTCAAGTAAAAGAATCAATAACGCACGATCATCCCGCTCACCATGCCCTCTTTCCATTTTTTTAGAAAAAAAAGACAGAGAACTCACATCCTCCATTCCTCAACCATACACCCCGTACTCATCAGCAGACTCGGTTTCCCCATACCCCCCGCACCGTTCATAGCAGGGGACTCGTCCAAATTCTCAAACCGCAAACAAGTGATGTCCTCCGAATAAGGGGTCCGAGTTATCGTCGCGTCTGCGGCGTTTATACTCTGCCTTGGCGGGCGCCTGGGAAGGTCTCTTGGCTTTTGGGTATTGAGCAGCGAGGAGGACGGGTAGACTGGGGCGGGCATGACGAGCTTTCCGGTGCTGAGGGAGAATAGTTGAATTTTGTTGGAGGAGGAGGCTGTGGGTGGTGATGGTTAGTATATAGGAGGCATTAATGGTGAAGGGGGGGCATACTGCATGCGAGAAGGTCGAGTTCGGGGGATACGGCGAGCTCGTCGTTGCTGATGTTCTCGGTTGCGAAATCGGGGAATGAGAGGTAGGGTTTTGTCGAGGTGTGATGATAGTTGTTGGGCTGGGGATGTGTGGCGATGCCGTTTGGGGCGAAGCGGAGGTCGTACATATGGAGCTGTTCCAGGGGTTTTGGATTAGATCACGACAAGGTGCAAGACAAGACAGAGTGAGATAAACTTACATTACTCTTCTGTCCCGCAACCACAATTCTATATTCGTCAGCCTTTCGAACACCAAGCACACCATGTGGATGCTGCAATCTTGTTGCTATGCCTCCGCTGCGCACATCATGGAACGTGACATGAGAGTCAGCCAGTCCCATCATAACCATCTTCGGGGTCAGCCACTCCACGGCCATGATGTTGCTGCCGCTACGAAGTTTGACTTCATCCAGGTCCCAGCCCGAGCCAATGTTATTGACTAGCAAAAGGTTGCTGGATTTTCCGACGGCAAACATGTTTGCTGTTGGGTCTGGGCAGGTAGCAGAAGACCATATCATATCTCCAGGGAAGCAGAAAGTCGTTGATCCTTCTACAAACATTGACAATGGCGTTAACATATCAACTGCCTCTGGGGATGAACAGTACATTTAACCCTTACCAATTGCGTATATCCTGGAGCCACCGTCGTCATGAGCTCGGGGAACCTTAGCCGCTGTGACATGCACGCTTTCTCCTGTAGGGCTACTTGAAGTGACACTATTTCTATTAGTCCAAAATCTGCTTGGAGTCAATTTGTGTGTTGAGACACTCACAGAAAATCACTCGACATGCCCATGGAAATTGAGGAGACCTATTCTGGCGGTTAGATAATCGAACCCCTGTGACAGACAACTCCAAAGCCAAACATACCCAATCATGACCCGCCATCACGGGACGATAAATCCTCTGGTGTAGATTATATCTCCAAGGTAGGCCGGATTTTGTGGGAGTATAAGACCTGGCACCGCACCGTCAGCATTGAACCACGAATGGTTAGAAACCAAATGACATACAGAAGATTAAATTTTGCACACATGTTGATAGCTTCACCCAACCATCCTCGTTAGCCAAGGAAACAAACCCTCGCAAATAAGGGCTGCCCATACCAAGAAGGAGAGTCCCAGTCGCAGGATCCCTGATAAACTTCGACACAGGAAAATCGATATTACATGACACGTTAGCCAGACGGTGCCTTTCGAATAGTCTTATGCATGCTTCGTCTTGTTGCAACAGTTGGCTCCTCGATGTACGATATGCGCCTAATTCTCTCTTCAACAGGCCACCGGCAAGAGGATAACGCAGTAATTCCGATCTCTTGATCGTCTCCGCTGCAACGCGGTTGCTATGTTCTTCTACTCGTTTGCGCTTCTACTTTCAATCAGTAAACTGATATACGGAATATGCATTGGACAGCGAGGAACCAACCAGAGAAGCATTCTTCTTTTTCTTAACGTCATCCTTCGAGTACTTCGATCCTGACGGTACTGTGTGGTTTGCTTGGATCTTGAAGTACTTCTTTTTGTCCGGATCTAAATAGGTAATGTTAGTAGACGCCCTTTTCCAGTCCATGTAATAGGGATGGGAGTGCAAAAACAGGCTAGGAATCTGGCAAGTGAGTTGATACGCATCCCGGAAGGCTCATGGTGTCAAAACGAGTGTACTGTACTAGCAGCTTACACACCCAGGTTGACCTCAAACAGGAGATGTAGGCTACCAAGACAGCGTCACAGCCAGTGATACGGGAAGCACCACATCTCCACTCAAAGGACCAGAATATGAAAATGAAAAGAAAGTCCCATGCCCATCTTGACATAATCAAGAATCAATAGCCACAAATTCAAGAACCAAAAACTCAATGCGTAAAAAGCGCGCTACCGCGTGCCGTTGCGCGGAGTATATTCCAACACCCAGATGTAAAGCGAAGCAAATTCACACGCACCATAGTAGTACCCGGGGATCTCCCTCGGGCCCGCATTCATCATACCGAGCTGTTCAAAGAAACAAGTAGCCACATCTGCCACCTTCACCGTCAATGGAATCTGATATCTCACGGGGCGAAGATGCGGTTGAAGTTGGGCTGAAGTTTGCGGAGGAAAGAATGAGACGTTGCGCGGGCTTATGTCAGCGAGATTCCGATTATCAGCACGTGACTTTCTTGCGTCACGGCGGGATGACGTCACCGGTTCGGTTTGTTAAGGGGTTCCGTTGAATTAATCGTATGCAGTATGCGAATTATTAAGTGATATACTATGAAGTTATGAGTTTCAATCCATCGTCCCTTACTGTTGGTATCCAGCCAACCCTTCCCAAGAACCCAACCCCTCAACTTGCCCCCTAAGAGCCGTCGTCTTGCTCCTCCCCATCCTCTTCGAGCCAGTGCTCCTTGTAATACTCCACCTGCTCATCAGTGAACCCAAGACCGTCTATCAGCCACGGATCAAATATGAGATCCTTGGCACTCGGCCGCTCCTCAGGTAGCCAGCAAAGGATCCTACGGAGGAAGCGCAGGAACCCCTCCTTATCTTTATCTTCTGCGCCTTGAATATTCTCAGCGGCGAGTTTCTCGAGAGTAATGTCGGGCATGGGGACGAGTTTTTTCCATTTGCCTAGTCCAATGGATAGCTGTATCAGTAGAGTTTGATGTAGCCCCCCTTTTCTTTATGTACTTGCCATTTTCGTCCCAAAATATTGGACAGACTCTGCTTCGGTGCATAAGTTCAGATGGCGGGGGTCCCAGCACAGCTCCTAGTTCCGCAATAAGGTGTCCATCATGGTGTTCATTGGTTTCAGGGTCCCGGCCACTGAAGAGAGGTTTCGAAGCAACAAAATGCCAGGCCTGAAAAATAGGGGGATAGAAAAATTAGTTCAAAAGTAACTAACTAACCAATGGAAAATATGACTTGGTTTTAGCAAGACTTACCACCATCCCAAAACTCCAGATATCAACAGCACAGTTCCACTTCGTCTGCATAACAACCTCTGGGGCCCGGTAGGGTCCAGGCATGATAAGATCATCATGTTCTTGATCAGCAAACCTGGCATCACCAAAATCACAGATGAGTGGTAGTCCCTTGAGACTCTGCGACATGTAACGTGAGGCATAGATGGTCCGGTCCTTATAGATTTTCCGGTCTGACGGATCATTGCATTCACCATCCTCAAATTCCTTGTAAAAGGATGGATTGCTCACGGGGAGAAGCAGATTTTTTGGTTGGATGTCTCGAAACCACATGTCAGAACGGGACCAGCTTGTATGATAAACGACCATGGTTTACCTACCTGTATGTATTATTCCTGCCTGTGTATGAAGAAAATCCAAGGCGAAAAGTAGCTGCCGAAGAAATGGTTTCACAGCCTCAAGGGTCAGGGAGTTATTTTTTAGATATGGAAGAAGGCGGTCCATGGTAATTCCCAAAGCCTGCTGCACGATGCATATATGTTTGGCGTGAGGTCCTTGCACCTCGAACGATGTAATGAATTTGCGAATATCCTCATATCCAGAGTGTTTTGACTTCGCAGCAATAGCATTTATGCGTTCATACATAGCAATCTCATTGCCCCGGGTGTATCCACTAACATAGATCTTGAGGGACACATAGCCAGGATCATCGGGTTTTCTGGCGACATTATTAGTTGCTTGCCCAACAAACCAAGCCAATTCAAGAGGCCCTTACACTAGGTCGCGAGCAAGCCATACTGTAGAAGTAACGCCGTAGCCTAGCTTGCCGACGATTTGGTATCTATTGTTGAAAACTTGCCCAATGTGTGCTGGGTAGTATATGTCTGCTTGGTAGTCCGGCAATCTCTCCTCCTCGATGGGCTGTGAACAATCAATCACTTTGAAGCCTGACGTTGGAAAGAAGCGAGGTGCTAGCGGTGCAACTGAAGAAGAAGACAAGGGCCTAGCAATGATATTTCGTGACTGAGAAACTGAGATTGTAGCACGCTTGAGAATCGGTGATATTCGTGGGCAGCGAGGGCTTTTGGCAGCGCCGCGTCGCATGCACAGACTCAGAGAGTTCATTTCCACTGGAAAATAAGGTTACGTTCTTGTTTGGAGCGAATGTCCTGTCATAAGGTTGGTTCTGATGATAGATCAGAAGCTTGGGGGCTTGTCCGGGAATATTTAATGGGATCGTTTTGCAGTTGACCAGACTTTGACGTACCAGATATTTAATTATACAGTTAGTAGTTAAACCTCCAGTTGTCATTAACCTTTCCCCTTTTTATTTATTTACATGGCATGCAAACACTAACATTCTCCTCAGCTATAGTCATTAAGTTTACTTCAAGGAAAGTACACATTGGATTCTTTTTGCCTACCAGGCTTAACCAGCCTAGCATCCACCCTTAACTGTAGTCAAAATATGCCCCCCCCCCTATCATCCCCATCCGATAGGACAAGGACTGGGGACACACAGATGCAACCTTAGATTTTCTTCATGGCGCTGCGCATGCTTCTTGCAGTGCTGCCCCAAGGATAGCTCCGTCTTCTAAAGAAAAGCTATTGGGTTACTTGTTACCCTTTAGCAATCCATACTCATACTACTGCCTGTTATTAAATCCTATCATTCGAACTTCTCTTGTTCTTCGGTTTTGCCAATAATAGGCAAGGGCGTTCTGTATTATCCTAGTCTTCAGCCCTTAATGAAGTCCATCAAAATGTAGTAAATGAATCAAACATATCCTACTAAGTCATGGATCCCAACTCATCACCCCGAAATGCCATATTTAACCCCCCTCTGCAGCGGTACAACCTCATCCTCCGCCCCAAACCCCGCTCTTCTCACCACCGAGCTTCCATCCGCGGACTGATCAACAATCTCCCCAAATCGGATCTTCATATCCATAAGCTGCCGTGGCATATTTTCATAACCTCCCAGACAACCCCCCGCAGCAGCTGTGTTGAGCTTACTGCTCGCAGTCGTGGTGGTGACGAGTTGGACGAATCCGTGGTCTCTGGCGGAGACGCCGTTGTGGCGGAGGGCCAGTCCGCCTAATAGGATGAATGGGAGTGCAAGGAGTAGACCCAGCCCGTATGGGAGGTAGAGGTTTATCGGGCGGGAAAGAACGTATACGTTGATTGACTCCCTGTTGGTGACATCGGTGGAGGTTTCCCACCTGCCGTACGCGTTGATGAGTGATGTGGTGACGTTCATTAGGGCGGAGTTTAGAAGGTCCTCGGTGACTTTGAAGGAAAGGGTGGGGAATGATATCAGCTGCGCATGGATGGCTTGCGCTTTGGCGTCGTTCGAATGTTGCCCGAAGGCGCTGTTGAATCTGGTATAGGCAATGACAGTGCTGTTCTCTGCCCCCAAGGCAGCTATTTAAGGGTCAGAAAGACAGATCCATACCGGATATATTGACTATACAACTTACTTTCATTTTTTCCATTGTCCGCCCATTGCAAGTCATATAACACCTCGGGGCCCGCGGAGAGAGATGCACTGAGACTAAGCTGAGTTTTTGGGTCATGGGGTGAAGCAGTGTAGCCTCCGACTAATGGTACGAAGGTGGCGCCGATGATATTCATCAGATTCAGGTCTCGATACCATGACAATGCATATTCGCTCCATTTGCAAGGCAAATCACCGTATCCAGGGCCGCCATTGGCCGCCTCAACCGCTCCACTGGCGGAGGTCGAGAATCCAGGTACAGAAACACCGTCCGGATTTAGGTGGACCAGTCGTTCTATCGGAGTCGCTGAAATATGCAAGTTCCGAATATTATTTACATAGGTGTTGTTCATAGTGTACATCGCTCGAAGCGGTTTGCAGATGTGGGTTTCTGAAGTAACAGCCACGGTAAAATCATCAGGGAAGAATGCCGAAGGGTTGCTTAACGTGGTAGTATTAAAGTGGTACTCGGAATGTTTGGGTGTCACATCAGATGCCTTTGGGTATGGACGCTCCAGAATTCCTTCGTAGATCCGTGGGAGTACTCCATTTCCATAAGTGTAGTTGAAATTTTCCCGGACGGAGGACGTGCATTTTACGTATGGCCCTTCAAACTTCAAAGTGTACGAGCAGTTGGCCCCACACGGAGATACCATATCATTGGGACGGCCATTGACCATTACCGAAACGGCCAGTCGCTGTAGGGAGGGAGGATATAAGCCGAGAAGAGTAGAGCTATATGATTGACCGAAAAATTAGAAAGGGGTACCAAGCTTTCAAGTCGCTAGACACCTGCATACCTCGGAAAAATCTCGTCCGATCCTTTGAGTGTCCACAATGAGTCGAGCGACATGATCGCGGCATCAGCGCCGGAACCATTGCCCATCTAATCGGGGTTAGAAGAGATTTCCGCGTATTGCTTAGGATCAGACGCATAAAAACTGACTTACGAAAGAGGCGTTAAAAGAGGGAACTACTGCCTTCGATACTGACACCGCGTCGGGGGACGGTTCGACAGTCAAAGCACCGGGCGGAAAAGCAATGATTACTTGAACAGACCAAATCAAAGCGGCAATGCAGACGAGTATAGGTGCACCCCGTATAGCCGCTCCATCTAGCAGCAAGAAGGGATTGAACCGGAGGCAGAATAAGGTGTCGATGGTAGAGACTTTGAGAGCCGAATTGCGAAGTATGCGCCAGAGATATTGGGTGAACGCAAAGGCCAAACTTGCTCTCAAGAATGCCCCAAATCCATTTGCTAGGAAATTGGAAGCAGTAATCACATAAGACTGATGCGCGACTCGATTCGGTCCATCAGCGGGTTTCCCTTTCAAACATACGAACAATACAATATGGGCAACGGCAATAATTAAGGCTGGATGGTAGCGACGGTTAGAAATTATGTCGGCGGAGTATATTCGTGAGGAGCATACCGATTCCGTAGCTTGCAAACATCAGGGCTGGAGTCAACCATCCAATCGTCCATTCTGATATGGTCTGTTTACCCAGGGGAATGTCTGTCTCCTGAGAAAGCCTTTGATATTTCTGTCGTCCGTCTGCATCTGTGCTTGAAGACGGGTCCTCCCCATCTGATATGTCTCCCAAAGATGAGCGTTTTGAAGGGTTTGAGGGCCCAAACCGTAGACCCATTATGCGCAGCTGGGTCGGAGACCTCACCGCGTGCTAGAGATATCAATAGTAGCGCCGCATATGCCCTCCTCGCTCTAGATAGTCCAGATATATCGACCTGCGGTGGCTTGCAGATGAAATAGTAGATTGAGGCTCCACTGCAGATGTGATGAAAATTAGATTGAGAGAATTCAACCATTCTGCCGCCGGAAACGACAGAAATAATAAACCCAAGCCGATCGCCAACGGCAAGGGAATTCTAATTTTAGAGGCCCTGTTCCCTGTTGGCCAAGGGTGCGCTGGACGCATGTTCGGGCAATTTCCTGGCGATCCATGCCTATCCTTGAGGCTGGCATCACCGGCCTGCCAGGACACCGCTGTATGAGTGTCAACATGCGTCGTCATGGACGGCTGTGAAGAGCATTGCAACGGATGCTTCCATGTTGTCCTCCACGGCAGAAGTAGGATAGGGCTGATATGCGACAAGGCTGTTGGTTTGGCTCGTTGCCCACTGTGTCCAGACAAGCCCGCAAACCGTTGAGCAAACGCTCCTTAGATACGGGCGTGGAGTGGAGCGAGTTGTTCCAAGATCCCGGGTTGGCGTTGGCCTAAAGTTGCTCGCTAAACTGTCGATGTCACGTGGCTCTCCTCCCTCTCTGCCTATCTGGGTAAAGATGAAGCTGACAACTCCACCAAGGAAGAAGAATGCGGGACGATGAAAACCAGCAGCAGGCAAATCACCTTGGGACGAAACAATTCAAGGCGGAGATGACTGCGGGTGGTCGTCTGCATCCCATCTCCTGTCTCCATATCTACGCACTCGGGACTTCTCTCTCTATCAGCTCTCGCGGTTCGTTCGATCTCACTCCTGCAACTATTAAAAGGAGAAACGGGAATTACCGGTCCCCCTTTGCATTATCACGGCTCATACCTTCTATTCCGCGCTTCTTCAAAACTGAATGCTCAACCCTGGTTGATAGAAAGAATATAGGACCTTTCCTGTATTCGGCAAATCTACACGACTCCTATGCCTATCCGCAGCAAGGACAAGTGGACAGCGGTCCAACTTCTGACGGCCGCATACGAAGAAGGACCGGCTCTATTTCCTCAACCCTACTCGCAAGAAAAGAAACACCGATGCGTTGAGGACAGGGCGTCTTTCAACGTGTTCCGGCGTGCCGAGAATCTCGGCCGCGGTGCCGTTTCATGAATTAATTGTCCAAGAAGGGCTGGAGGAAACGATGCATTGAACTTGCCAGCCGGCATGAGGCTTCCTTTGAACAACACATCAATGGTCCTAGATAACCCCTAACTTGTTCTCCTTCGTGTGGTTGCGCGCCCTTTCGTGTCCAGCCAACTCGACAGAGACGATCGCCATTTTCAGCCGTGGCAGACTCTCGCTTCAATGACGGCAAGAAGGAAATATTTTAGTAAATATCTTCAGCCCCAGCTGTGTCAATACAAAAAACCTTTCTATCATTGTCCGCTCCTCATATCATTCTTCACCCATGCGGCTCTTGCTGACCAAACCAAGCAAAATTTAGCGGAATGCTTGAATGTTGCATGACGCTGCCACACACTGCCACATGGAGACGCGCCAACGCAGTGAAGCTTTGGTGCGGTCTGATTCTGGCCGCAATGGACAAGATCGAACAAAGTTCAGCCTCAGGTGAGGAGCAACAAACATTAGCGATTGGCCTATCTTGAGCCTCCTGTGTTGCTGATCCCTGAGTTTGCACCAACGAGCAGATCTTGGCGCGTTGACATCTCGTTTTCCTGACTTGGCACTTCGTATTCATCTCCCAATTGTCCCTGTCCAGCTGGAGGCTCAAAGGCTGAAGCCGTCTCAGTAACCAGAACAGGAAACTCCGATGCAACATCGATGGAGCCGATGGCGTCTCTTCACCGACTCATCCATTAGCGACGGCAGAAGTTTTTTGCTTCGAGTCGGTGGCTTCTCTCTCTCGTGTTTCTTCATTTCAAAATTCAAAGGAACAAAGATTGACATTGGCTATCACTTGAGAGTCGATCATCTGGGAGGCTGTCTCCGCAGCCCACAGAGTCCTGGCAACGAACAGAAGATGCTGAAGATACCTTCGCATATCCTCCCATCTCTGGTCTTGGGAAGAGATGAAGTTACCACTACAATATCAATGGGAAGAGACGCTCCGCAAGGCCCGCTAATAATGCTTAAACGATTCAAACTCTCCACCCGAGGAGTCGGCCGTCGGGAGAGTGGGAATAGGGGCGCCAAGGATCCGCTCCCCAATCATACAACTCCCTCCTGCTGAGTCCTGTGGCTTGTAGCACTGCTAAGACCCGGAGAAGGCTTGTGTCGTCTTGGCGGAGACCGGAGAGGGCGCGGCTCGTCCCTTTTTAAGGTTTAATCGTTGTCACCATACGAAGTCGGCGCACCCAGACGCCTGAAAACTGCGGTTTGTGCTCCTAAATAAAGAACACTCGCTCGTGGACACTGGATACCAGTCATGGCTTTTGAAACGAAGACCTTGAATTAACCTTTCAGAGAGCAGGGAGTCAAGCCACACTTCTCCCAGGCCCCATGCGATCAATCGACTTTCCCCTCGCTGCCTGTGAAAAACCCGAAGAAAAAAGAAAAGAAAACCCAAATTTGTCCCCTGTGATAGATGGGAAATGAAGGCATAAAAGCCCATCCTCTCCCACCCCGTTTTTTGTTTTCTGCTCAGCTTTACAGCCAACCACTCTCTTTTTAAACATTACTTTATCTCTTCTCCACCTACCTTTCACTCCTTTCGCTTAGCATCAGAAGCCACTCTTATCTTAATAGTGCAAGCCATGTCTCCCATCATGAAGAGCTGGCCCCTAGTCACCGCCCTCCTTGTCCTTCTATTTGGCCTGTTTGCCTCCGCCGCACCTGACAACACCGGTCTTGTCCGCGTCTCCTCACCGGCCAACAGCCAGCTAGGGAAACTCGCGCTCCGCGCGCCCAAGGGCGGAAAAGGGGGCGGAGGAGGCAAGAGCGGTGGAGGAGACGACGATGACGACGATGAAGACGGTGGCGACGGCGATGAATCCTGGAACAACTGTTCGTCCGGCAATAGCTGCTCAGCGTGCTTCGGCCCGGAGTACATCTCCTGCGGCACAGGCTCGCGCATTTGTTACAACCCATCTGAAGAATCCCGCAGCGAAATTTGCAGCCGGACTCCACCTAGCGGCCTTTCTCACAGCGGCGCATCGCACCTCAATGGTCCGCTCGCGCTTGGTGCGCTGGGATTGGCTGTTGCCATGCTATGAACAGAGAGAGCGGGATATGACAACTAGAGATTGGTGGATGCGACGGATCAAAATGCATAGCGGATAAAGTTCCTCACGACCTTCTTCAATCCCCCCATTTGTCGACAATTCATGCCGTTCCGTATCCGCCTTGCGAGGATACGCCTATCATCTTAGTCTCGACCCATCAACATCAACAGACGAACGCCTCTATACCTAACTCCATCCACCAACGACTGCTATTACGACCGTCTAATATACCTCTCGCGTTTGCTCGTTTTCGCGAAGCGACTATACCAACTAATGAAATGTCTTGCCTTTTTGTTGCCCCTGAATACTGCGTTGTTTGTTTCCCATGCGTGCAAGCGAGATACCTACCCGTTAATTGATTTGCTTTACCTTCTATTCTTCAATGTTTATTTATTTACTATTACTTTCAGAATGAGGATGGCGAGGTGGGATCGACGGATAGATGTTTCTATTCCAATATACACGCGTTCATACAAGGAGATTTCCTGTATACTTTATACTTACTGTCTCGATGGATTCTAACCCTCCTATTCACACGCATATTTCCTCCGCACATTTCCTTCATCTACCCTCCACAGCGCGAACAAACCTCCCTCTTTACTCCCTCGACTATTCAAGAACCATTCACCACCCCAACTAAAGTATAATTTCACTCCCTACCCAAGCAATTCATTCCCGGAACCCTCCTTTCGCTTCACACGCAAATGAGTAACTACTTCCCATTCTTCAATTCCAAACCTTCACCTCCGCCCCAATAGTTAGTTATAGCCCCTAAACAACCACAAACAAGCACATACGACCATAGGGAGTGGAAAACAGGGCTTCCCGTCCGCTCAGCCGTACTTAAGCCACTCGCCGGCCGGCTAGTAGTTGGGTGGGTGACCACCAGCGAATCCCAGCTGTCGTATGTTCATTTTTCTTTTTTTTTTTGGTGAAGGGTGATAGATGAAGGGGGATCCATTGATAGAATTACCTGCAGTGATGCATAACCCCTTTCCCAAATGCTTTGTGAATCTAGATAGTTAGCTACTAGCTCGGTAAATGTCTTGGCGTGACTATTCCCGGCCTAATGTTAACCTCGTCGTTCCATCCTCCATCCTCCATCTTCTCTTCAAACTTCATCCTACTACTTACTTCTAGTCAAGTACAAGCTACAACGGATCGCGGTGCTCAAAGTATCTCACGCCAAGCTGTTCAAGTTGGAGACCCGGTGCTATTTAACGAAGAAAATATTCTCCGCTCTAAGCGCTACTTGTATCAGGTATGATGGACTCTCCGACGAAGAAGTTGCTCGAGGGATTAATAACTGACTCCCTTATAGAACGGGATGACCCAAGCTTACCGTCTTGCCTCTCTGGGGCTGTTTGAGTGGTGATTAGTATCTACTAAGACCTGACTACGCCTGTTCGCGACATTTCGTAACGATTTCCTGGGGAGAAGAGCCAGTATACAAAACCATTAACAGTGGAAGTGCTCTCGTCCATCACGCAGGCTGTGGAACATCGTTTTGAATGGAATGTCGAAGGGTGCAGAAATTATCCAAATCCTAGCATCTTATGCTCCAAACTATGAAGAGCATATCGCTATCTCGGAAGTCCACATATCCAACCTAAAGACTATTATTTGCCATCGGCTTCGCTATGGTCGGTCTGTCCAGACAGGTGAAACCACTGTTACATTGTTCGTCTATACTGAGCCGTATTCAGGCAATACGTACCTGGCCGTCCTGGAAATAAGGAAGTATCTTGCATCCCGGGACATCAATATAACTATGGAGATCATTAACAATCAAGCCCAGGAAACCCAATACCTTTGCAATACTACCTTCTGATACGGGGTTTATTGACGTCTGGAGTAACTGTCTTCAGCGAAGGACTCATGAAGACCCTTGATGGGAGTGGCCTCACTTGGATCTTGTTGAACCTCTTCAAGCGCGGTGTCGAAGGCGCACCGGATAAAAAAAGCTCCCCGACAGTTGTGGTGTCGGCCGACGCCTGGTGGGATACTGTACTTCCAGAATGCCTGGCCCAGATTTTACTGTTGAACTCACTCATGGTGCTTTCTTAATACATTTTGGGCCGAAGCGTTTCGCCCTGCAGCAGTACTTATATGTCTTACTACTGCATACCACCCTTCGGCGAATGGACAAGCAGAACGATCGAACCAGATAATCGAAGTGGCCCTTCAATCACTACTCGCAGGTCAAAACGTACACAGTTGGGATCGGATCACGGCCACTGTCTTGTGTCCACCCGGCATGGAGAGTCTACTAATGCAGCAAAAAGACTATGTGGCTCGTTGATATGTTACTGTGTGCGATAGGTATCCCATATGCCCTTCTACACGCTGGTCTTACGACGGAGGAGAGAGGGTAAATCGTTCGGGTATTCAACCAGGAGACAAGCAACAAGAAAAATCCGTCTTTAGTTTCCAAACTGGATCGACGGGTCTAAACTTACATCTGCGGGTCTATAGATGGTTTCAAGCCGGAGATAGAGATGGGCGAGCGGTGGATTCCCGCCGAAAACATGAGCCAAGGTAATGGGGTTCCGTTCTTTCGAAAACAGGACGACCGCCATGTCGAAGAGACTCGCCCCTGGGTCGATCAAGTCCCAGACGCACTCCCCAAGACCGGTACGTGCCATAGCTAGTGGGACGTATGGAGGGACGGTGAACCTTTCTCTTGGAGATGAAGTCGTTGGATCTTTTACCTCGTCCAACCACCATCCGGTCCCGACAGACCTTCGAAAAGATGGTAAGAATTTCTACTTCTATTACAGTTATAAGTTGCTAATGTATCATCCTTCATTGCAGTAAGGGGTACAGGCCTCTGGAACCCAATCACAACCCCACGACGACCAAGAGTCTCAAGACGGCTCCAGGGTACAACAGGCCATCTTAAAACACTAAAAAGCAAACTAGAAGGTTCCCCAGGACAGGTTGGCTTACAAGACCATGTCGAAATGGACGAGGAATGAAATCGTCATGCTCTTAATGAGTTAGAGAAAGAAAAAGATGCATCTCTTACTCGATCGAAGAACTCAACTCTATGGATTTTAAGTCCATCCCACGGGATGAACAGCAACATCTACAGAATGAGCGTCTTGCAAGGGATGGCCAAATGTGTGTGATTTCGAAAGCTCACTCACCACAAGGATGCCCGTCCACCCCCTGATTCGCTGTTTGCTCCACTGGAAACCGCCCACATTATCCCGTTCCAACTCCCTAGGTAGCTTCCCCGACGAAGAAGAGCGTCTCCGAACTTCTACGATATGGACAAGCATATATCGCTATTTCCCAAGTTCGCGTTCTCGCATCAATTTCACCTTGGAAAATGTTAACGAAGTGGAGAATGCGATGATGCTGGGCGTAGCCCCAGGCTCGGAGAAGTGGCTGGAAGCGAATCCACACCTCATGAAAGCCCTAGAGTATCCGACAGTGGATAACAGAGAGATGTTCGAAGAGGCGTTCCTTGAAGAGTTCCCAGTGACCAAGCCAGAGGAACAGAAGGTCTCGTTGGAAGCCGAGACGAGAGCCTCCCCATTTCCTGTGCTTCATACAACTCCTCCTCCTGTTCTCTAGAGACTCTCCAGTATAAGGGCGGGGCATGGTAAGGTTGAATTTGGTTCGCTTTGATGAAGCCTCTCCATAGGTGTGGTTCCTCTGGAAGGACATTCTTGTAGGCGTCCTGGTTTTGGGGATCATCCTTCTAAACTCATACTGTTTGGATCAATACTAGGTCCGCTGGCGCTTGCTGGCTCACCTTGACCATGTGACCTCACGTGACCTCTCCCACAGCCCTCGACCTCTGCGCGTAGCTAGCTGCTTCGAGTTCTCAATACAACAACCTTCCAAGCCCAACAGATGAGTAGTAAATATGCGGGAGGGAAAAAAGGCACTGCTCGGTTACCGTATCCCATTCTCCCCTACGAAACTAAACTTCAAATGAGCTGACCATCCCCATATTGGGCCACCTTTTCTACAGAATCGCTTCCCTACTACCCAGACGAATTACAAGCGTAACCTAGTAACTAACTATCCCTTCGTGCCTCGATACTCCAAAGCAAGCCTGTCCAAGAATAAATGCAACCATATGGCGTTCAGTCCTGTTATCTCTGTGGTCTTTGGTGGAAGGAACGCGGATCCGAATCCTGACTCTACAAGTGACTAAATACTCCGTACGTGCCAGTGCTATTCAGACGTACGTCGAGCTGTTCCACTCTTCTGCCCTTTTTGTATTTGTGTTCATTCTTTTGCTTCGCTGCAACTCTACAAGCCTTGTTATTTCAACTTGATCAGCCGCTCTGCTAGTCTTTCAGCTTTCCTAGTACCTACACAGACACCGTCGGCTCTGCGACTGGTTCTACTCTGCTATCCAGCTCGTTCAAATCCACTGCTATCCCGCGTTACCTCACTCAACAAGTTGTCGGACTCCACACCCGTTCTTCGCCCTCCTGCGCCCCCAGCTTCACGACTTAGGTCACTCCACTGCTCACTTTCCACGATCGTCTTACTGGGCGTTTCGGACATATCAAGTCCCATTAACATTTGTATTCTACAGTAATGGTGAGAACCAAGTATCTCAAACACTGACTCTATTACATGTTGATTCTTGCTCTCTTCCTCTGCCTCCTATACCTCCGTGGTCCCTTTGTTCACTCCTGCATCATAACTGACCCTGAGTAGTTTTGCAGGTTGCCAAATGTAACCCACATATATGGGCTTATAGCTTTCCTTACTCTGGATGAAGCCTCATGCTTTGTATCCATGCCTTCCTTGAAGTAAACACGGATTGAGTGACAAAGACGAGACAACCGGTTCCTACGAGATTGATCGTATACTCGCTAAGCGCACTAAAAAGCTTAAGCGTGGCCTTAAGGTTGAATACTTAATATCATGGAAGGGTTACGGTCATGAGTATGACCAATGGTACCCCAATTATGCTCTCAACGATGCAATGGAGCTTGTTAATGAGTATGAGCAGCAACTTCGCGACTCCAACGAGCCGCTCCACGCTGCCTAGGCAGCGACACAAACCCTGATCTATTTGGCGCATTGATATCCTTATGGCGCTGCTTTGCTAGTCGATATTAACGTTTTGTGCTCTGATCACGTCCAGCACCGAGCTGAGTTTGTCAGAATCGCTCAGTCGACTGACCTTGCTATTACTGAACTCAGCCAGTTCGCACTGGGTTAGCCTAAGGCTAATCGAGTTTTAGGGACAGAAGCCTAGCTCATATAGTGCCGGTTAAGGTCAACTAATTTTATGCTTTCTTTGATATACATAGCGTTGCATCCATATTTTCTGCAAAATAATCGCGAGATGCCGCGAAACATGATGTATATTGTTTACTAGTATACTTTAAGTACTAGTATGCAACCGAATTACTCTTCCTATACTTCCATCTTGCCCCCCCTACCTCGCATAGATTGCTCAATATATAGCCAACCAACCTTCCTTCTTATGCCATGCGTCTCTCCATAACATCCCTCCCCATAGCAGGTGCCCTACACACTTCATCGATCCCAGTCTGTGGCACATAATCGGCATAGAAGTACAGTCTCCCTTCTATATCCTCCCATCTACCGCCACCCATGTCCCGTAAACCCAATGCGCTCCTCTCACTTGTCGTCCCTGTCACATCGGCCTTAGTGTGCCATCAGTCACCAACAACGCGGTTCTTTGTTGTGAGCATTGCCCAAATAGGAGACACAAAGTGAATAACCCCCCAGGCAACCAGGCAGCAGCAACACTTCGCTTAATACTAGCGCGGTTCCTGAGTCTCTTATTAACCTTCTCATCTTCTTTCTCACCTTCTTTCCTTTCCTTCTTCTCTCATCAACCACCCCCCTTTCGCGAGTGTCTCTGACTCTCTGCTTGCTAGGGGGCCCTGCCGCCTTCAATAATCATGGCTAGGGATCCACTGCTGCCTCTGGATGCAGCTGGATGGTTAAATTTTTGCAGCCAGAGCAACCCCCAGCTTGCTGAGTGGTTCCTCGCCCTCCTATTCTAAAATCCGCACTGCCCCCCTTCTTCTTTTCTCTCACAACACCCCTCCACTGACCCTGTGTGGAACTCACTGGTTGGCCAACCTGCTTAGGTAGGTTGGTCCTGGTATGGGCCCCTTACCTTGGAGGCCTGCAGTCTCAGCTGCAGGGTCTACTATCCTCACAGACAGTTAGATGGATAGATAAATTTTGGAAAAAACTTCGCAGCGTACGGTGTGACCTGCATCCTTCTATCCTCTCCTAAGCTCCCTCTTCTTGCCGCTTAATAAATCAACTGTTTTTCAATTTCTATGCCCATTCGCAGCGTACGGTGTGACCTGCATTCTTCTATCCTCTCCTAAGCTCCCTCTTCTTACCGCTTGATACATCCAAATCTGCTTTTCAAGTCATTATGTTCGGAAAGGGCAATTCAACGGTCACCTGATTTGGACCTTGCCGTCTTCTCGCTCTTCTCCCTCTTGTCCTCCTCATTGTCTCTCTCTTCACCTCCCTCTCTCTCTGTCCCTCTCTCCGTCTCTCTCTCCATCTCTCTGCCTGTCTCTCTCTTATAACATGTGTGTGCTAACAACGCCCTTCTCCTCTTTCCTCGACGCGTTGTTCTGACCTCTGTCGCGTCGTTGTCCCTTGTGTGTTTGGACGTGTTAACTCATTGCCATCTGTTCTGCATTTTGTCGCCTTTTCTCTCCCGTATCACTGGTCTCCTATCCCGGCTTTTCTCTGTGTTTGCTATTGTTCTGTCTATCGTCTTATCTACTTCAGGGACGCGTCGTTTCATAATTTTCTGCCCCTTCTCCTGCTCAGACCTTGCTCCTCATAATCTGTGTTGCCATTTTCCTATCTGCCCTTTTATCCTCCTGTTCAAACGGGCCATTTCACCGTCATCTATTTCGTTTCCTTGTGTTGGCTTTTTGCTCAAGTCAATCAAGATGAGCAGTGGTGGTGGCGCTACCCGTCGAGAGAGAAACAAGGCCAAGTCGGCAGCGAGGCTCGCTCAATATGAAGAAGAACACCCAACCGACAACATCTTCGAAAGAACCGATCTCAATGATCTTGTCCATAAACCTCTCTCTGACGCCCGTGTCTACCAGCTGGCGCAGGCAAAAGACTGGTTTATGGAGTTCTGGCACAGTCGGGCACAAAAATCACCTGATACTGAGGATGATGTCAACAAATTTTTTACTCCTCAAGGCCCTTCAATCCCACTGGAGTATGTCCGGCAATATTGCTCCTGGCTTGTCAGAGTACGGAAAGGGTTGATATCATCGACACTATCACTCAATACTTTGCACGCCTACACCGATCGCATACTTTCTGCCATCGAATATTACCAAATAACACATCTTGATAGCGATTTCAAGGAGCAGACTATGTGGTGGATCGACAATAATCTTGCTCCCAAGTCCAATTTGAGCAAAATCATGAAGCCGAAGCCTATCGCACGATCTGCTGAAGTTGACATTTTGCTCCGAACTCTCTACACTGACCAGAGTCTCTGTTCCTATAACCATTTGTGTGACGTGTTATACATCAACCTCTTCCTTAACCTCGCCGTTGATTCTTGTGGGAGGATCGGAGAAATCGTATGCGCCGGAAAGTCCAAAAAAGAACACTGTTTACATTGGGGCGATGTGGAACTTTGGGCGAAGCAAACCGATGGGGCACTTAAAATCGAAGCGCTCGTTACTTTCCATTGGCTCAAGGGGAGGAGGGATGACCCAAATGAATACAAACAAATCCCACTTCGACTTCTTCCTCCTCAGTTTGTATTCCATGACACTCTACGACTTCTCTTGTTTGTTGCGCTTCTCGAAGGACACCTGGAAGACGTTAGGTCATGGGAAGAGTTGGAATCCCTCAAGCCACCTGAATACGCATCAGTCATCCGGATTAAAGAGTCAAGCAAGAAGATCCCTATCCTTCGCTCAATAACTCAACTTGGGCAGATTACCGACGACCCAATGACAGACCAACATGTCACCACCAAGCTTGACAGACTAGGAAAACTTGCTGAGTTTACAGATCCACTTACAAGGTAAGCTCTTCTTGCCTTCATTGCATCACATTATTACCCTCCTAAACCATATACTAATTCATGTAGTTACTGTCTCCGCCGAGGAGTGGGACAGCTACTGGACTCTACCCAGTCGGCGGAAACACGAAACGTTATGATGGGCCACAAGCCAGGCAGTCACTCTTTTGAAGCTTATCGATCCAAGGCGTTTACTGTAGATTTTCAAGCTTTGGCAAGGAACCTGGCACCAGAGGATGTCACCCACATATCTTCAATGGGCCAAAGACGGATCCCAGGTGCCCCAACCACGATTTCACCTGAAGGGTATGCTAAGGCGAACCAGGATCCAACTTTCCTCTCCCTTCGCAACCAGACAGCTGCTCTTATGGAGCAACTTCAAGCACAGTATGGCAATCTTGCAAATGCAGGGAGGGCCGGGGCAAAGAGTGAATATGACAAACTTGTACAGCAACGCCAAAAGCGGTTTAGAGTGGTGGCCAATGCGATTCTGGACAGCGAACGCCAACAATTCTTCGCCAAAAACGGCTATGTTGCCCCTCAACCTATGAATACCGATGAAGTTACACCAGATGGTTCTTTCGAAGATTCAACCAGCCAAACGCCATCTCAATATAAACCCCCGGAGACAGAGGCAGAGGCAGAGACAGAGGAGCACATGGATAAGGAATTCCGTCAACGACTTCATGACATCTACAATTCTACTCAAAGGTATCGTGGTGGATCAATGAAACAAGTGTTGCCAAGTCACATTCCCTACAGTGATATATATCCCAGAACAACAGACCCAAACATATCCACAAAAGTGCAGGCGACATTATTACTTCAATTTTTCTCCATTGCCCATTCACTCGACCGCTTTCAACTGAAATGGATGCCTCCTCCTGGGACCCAAACTTGCTGCTTCTGCCATAACGAACACGCAGACAAGGGATGGCGTTACGTTTATGAATGTGGAAAGCAGTTATGTGTTGAAAAAGCCAACAAGACGGTCGACGATATGTTCAAAAAAATCGAGGAAAAAGGTTGTCTTTCGCGAAAACCCGGTGGCTATCGATGCGATTTTAGTCCCAAGGATGAGAAGTTTCGTACGCATCTATACAACCATGTTATTGCTATGAAGAAAAACCTCGCATGCACCTTCGAGCATTCCTCGCCTGTTAAATTTATCTCGCTGGAGGATCTATTCAGCCACCTCGCCGCGGAGCACCAATACCACCACGTCACCGCAGATGCCTCTACGTTGTACTTTTACTGCACTGAGTGTGAAGATTTTATTTGGTTGGCAAAGGGTACAAGAGAGAGGGAAGACCACTGTGCTAATCATCTTAATGCCCTGTACTCGAAAGTAAAGATGTATGGCTACAATGGTGTTACCGCTAACAATCGCCCCCTGTCGCCAATACTCAATCCTTTTGCTCTCCATGACACGAAGCGACCAGCGGCAGATAGAATGTTTTCCTATCTCGGCGGAACCCAATACGGTCCGAAAGAAGGTATCCGACTTCGAACTAACGCAATCGTGAGAGATCTTGCCCTTTGCAGTGGAAAAATGTTCTGTCCGGCGTCGGCAGGGTCGGGTACCGACTATGTACTATGCTCCTGTAACAAACAAATGAGCATTCCGGAACTGAAGGAACACATGGCCAATGAGCACTCTGTCGACTGTTCGGGTCCCAAAGTGAGAGGGGGAAAACAACAGGCAGCAGGACGTACCCATCCAGTTGAAGGTCAACGAACTCCCAAACCCGCGGAACAGCTTGTTAAACAGGAAGAAAATGCTCCCCCAGCCGAACATCAACTCCTTTCCGAGACAGTGCGTCCTGTCAAGAAGCAGAAAACGCCTTCCCGTCCAGTTAAACGCCCATCAAGTCTTGGAGCAGGAGATCCGTCCAAGAAGGCATACAAGCAGCTGAAACTTAGCTGGGGATCAAACGGCGGAACAAACATGCACTAATTATTTCCTACAAGGCTTGTCGTTTTTCCTCTCCCTTATATTTACAAGTATGGGGTTATTCATTATTCATCATGCTTTTTGTTATCCTTCTGCGGCTTATTTACTATGATTTCAGTGTCAGCTTTTTAATTTGTATGGATGGGAACAGCTACACAACGTAATATCTTTTTCTCTACAGTCTTATTTTATCGGGATCTTGCAATTGCAAGTATGGGGACGTGTTATGTTTTCTGCAGCTTATTTTTTATTTTCTCTTTTACTTCTGCAGTTTTTAATGTGAACGGATGGGAATGTATCCGGCAGCTTATTTTCTATTTTCTCTTTTACTGCTGCGGTTTTTAATTTGCACGGATGGGAATATTACCAAGGCATTACCTTTAATAGTGGTGGTCGATATGGGAGATGGTTAATTATGCCTCAGGTTTTATATGCATGTATTTAGATATGTATCTATTAGAAAAACTCGATTTTCCCAACGTGGACGTGTCTCCTCCCTCCGTTTCAGAGGCTACTACTCATATGTATATACTTGGATGTGGTACATGTGACCCTTTCAATCCACCTGTCTGTCTGTATCCTTACACTCTGCGTCCCCGCTAAGCTAGCAACTCAACTGTGTTTTGAGCGTGGGAAAAGGCGCAGATTCAATGCATATTATGTATATACCAAGATACTGCCAGATAGATACTAGTCATTACTATTGCATCTTGATGATTTCTGTTCTACATATCACTCACTGTCCTGGGATCCATCAGACAATTAGGTAGACCTCCACACCTAATAGCTTTGTGGTACTATCACACATCTCACTACAGAGTACTACCATCCCATCTCCTAGTTTCAGAGTTTTTTGCCTTTAAATCGGTTCATCAGTGCGTCCCCGCGGTGCTGTCGTTTTCTTGACCCCATCTACCTCCTTGCCCGTTGCCCCTCTCCACGTCTGCCTCCTCCTGGCCTGCCTCTTCACGTTCACTCTCTGGATTCCCGCCCCTAGTTACCCGTTTCGATTTGCTCATTGTCTTGCTTCAGGTTCGCGTGTATGTAATATCAGTCCCAGTAAAGAACTTGAAATAATCCCCTAGCTTTACTATACTAGTTTCTGTAAAATACCTTCCTTCGCCTTCTCCTCAAGCCCCGTCATCTGAAACACATTTCAACACATTATAAATAAACCTTAACCCATTTAATCTCCAAGGAGCCACCTCCCTCATTAAATTTAAAATGGCAGTTACACTCTCCAATGAAAGGACAGGAAGAAGGAATTTGGCTGTATACTTTAAAAAAAAAAGTATAGATAATATAATATACATCAACTTTTCGCGCCATGCTCGCGACTATCTTCTCAACTACATATCTTGACACTCCCTCCTGCGGATGGATTGGCGGTGCAATAAATCAACTACACGCCCTAGGAGGTTTCATGTGTGTGTGTGCATTGCGTATTTGTTTTACAACTTGGCTCCGACCAATTTCGCATATGCTTCGGTGCTAAAGCTCTTCGGTCTTTCAATGGGCATTCCCAGAGCTCTATCGATGATGAGTTGCGGGAGGACACCGAGGGCACGGGATACACCGAACAACACAGTGTAATAGTTCGCCTCGGTCAGGCCGTAGTACTGAAGAAGAGTGCCTGATGCGGCATCAATGTTGGGGAACGGGTTCTTTGTCTGTTGTTGAAAGAGAGTGTCAGAGAAGTTGTTTTGATCAATTTAGAAGTGTTTGGAGGCCTGTGGGTGGCATTCTGGCTGCTGGATAGGGGGCTGGTTTCCTGGTCACGTGTTGTGTCGATGATATAATCATCACGTGACGGAACACCCTCCCGGCAGCCGCAAGGGGACTGGAGAGCTTACCTTGCCGTGCTCGGTCAGGACACCTGGAGCAATCTTGTACACCTGGGTGACTAGCTTGAACAGGGGGTCATCGGGGAGCTTGCGGAGGCCAAACTCGAGTTGCGACGTATAACGGGGGTCAGTCTTGCGGAGAACAGCGTGGCCGTAGCCTGGAACAACCTGGCCGGCGTTCAGGGTGGACCACAGGTAGTCCTTGACGGCCTGGTCGCTGAGGTCGTTGCCAATGGTCTGCTTCATCTTGGTGAGCCAGCGGAGAACCTCTTGGTTGGCCCTGGAGTACAAGTTAGTATCCGTCTCATGACAACTCGGCGCAGAGCACTACTTACAATCCGTGGAGAGGACCAGCAAGACCGTTAAGGCCAGCAGCGAGGGAGAGCATGGGGGAGCTCAATGCGCTGCCAACCAAGTGAGTGGTGTGGGCGCTGACGTTTCCGCCCTCGTGGTCAGTATGAATAGTCAGATACAGACGCATCAGCTCAACGAAATCCTTGTTCTCGCCAAATCCGAGCTGGTTGGCCAAGTTGAAACCGTAATCCTTATCCTTCTGGATAGGAGCAACCTTGCCGTCCTTGAAGACGTTGCGGTAGATCTTGGCAGCGATGGTGGGGAGCTTGGCGATGAGGTCCATGGAGTCCTCGAAGGTATATTGCCAGTACTCCTTCTTGTTGATACCCTTGGCGTAGGCCTTGGCGAAAGCGGACTCGCGCTCGAGGGCAGTGACAGCGAGGGAGAACTGGGCCATGGGGTGGAGATCCGAAGGGCAGCGGTCGATCAGCTCCTCAACGAACTTGGGGACATCAGACCGGGCAGCCCACTCAGCGGACAAAGCTTTGACTTGGGCTTCGCTGGGGACCTCGCCGGTCAGAAGCAGCCAGAAAAGGCCTGGCGAGTGTCAGTGTATGCATATCGGACAGATACGGTAAACCATGTGGCATACCTTCTGGCAGGGGCTCCTCTCCGCCGGGAGCCTTGGGGAGAAGCTTCTGGCATTCTGGGATCTAACAACCAATTATTAGCTGACAGCGCCAACACCGATATCTCCGGGTGCACTTACGGTCTTTCCACGGAAGCGAATTCCCTCCTCAGAATCAAGAACGGATCCCTTTTGACGTTGTCAGCTCCGCCTCGGTATACATTTGATCGATTCCGGACTATTCCATACCTCCCAAACAAGCGACTTGATGCCACGCGCACCTCCGTAAACCTGGTCGAGGGTGACCTCGCCGAGGACCTTGGAGCCGTGTTCCCTATAGCGACGATTGTGAGCTCCTGTTTGGGCGTTATCGAAAGGATTGGACCGTACTTTCTCAGCTTCTTGACCTTCTCGATCTCGGCTGGGAGCTTCTCGGCGAATGTTTCCTTGAGGGACTAGCAACACAGACAGGTCAGCAGGTTAATTCGGCACATAAACAGGAGGACTTACCTGGGTCTTAGCGGAAGAATAGAACCGCAGGCCATTGACGGCAGCGGACTGGACGACGGGTTTCGAGGCAAATGAGGAGGTGCGGAGAGCAGCGCTCCCCAGTCTGAGAGATGTGGCCATTATAAAGAGAGAACAGGAAAAGGAATTGAGGCAAAGGAAAGGGGGCTAGCTCGTGGCTGTGGCGGGTATAATTGAGAGGAGAGGATAGGGGAGAGAGAGCAGACAATCGAGAGTCGAAGACGAGAAAAAAAATGGATGGGCTCAACAAGCCAAGTTTTTCGGTAAATTACTAGCTACGGCGAAGCTGCGTATTTCCAATACGGGCCGCCGCCAAGCAACTCGCCACCCGACGTCAGCATAACCATACAGCGCTGTAATCTGGATACGCCAACCCGTCGCGCTCTCCCGAACTTCCGTTGCAGGCGATTTTGGTTGAAAAGGAGAGGACGATTCTTGCGATTGTATTGTGTTTGTTTGTGTTTATTGTGTATTTGTGCGGGTTCTGTCTCTCCTCTACATGCAATCTGACGTTCGGCACCCGCTGCATCCCGAGGCTATCTGCTCTCCAGATATATCATATCCCCTGCTTCTTCCGTTCGTCCTGGCAGAGCACAAGCGCTGGACAATGACATAATCAGACCCACGGACAGCTGGTTTCTGATTTATTGTGCCTTGTGGAGTATGCTGGTATTTCCTAGATTGATGCTGCTTTTAGTAAGCAGCTGTAGAGAACAGAACCATAGTTCAGCATGTCCAAGAGCAATAGATACTTGTTCCTACTTGATCTACCGGCGCCAAGACTGTGTGGATCACGTGACCGCCCAACGCGGTTAGCGCCGACCCTCCAAGCAATTTTCTTTCTCTCCTCAACCTCAACCTCAACCTCAACGTCGCTCTTCACCTCGACATCTTCCCTCTCTCATCTCCCCATCTCCTTTTATCGCTCTTTTCGCTGGGTTTCCCTCCCGTACCTGTACTCGTACTCTCTGCGGTACGTCGACAGCCTTTGACCTGGTGCTCAGTCTGCTCTCGATCGTAGGTCAAGGGTCTCTCTGGTCTTTGTAGTGACTCGTCCGCGCCCAACCGCCAGGCCCCAGTCCACCCGCAGGAATCATCGATTTCATCTCTTAGATACCTCTGTCTCCTGGAATCTCATCTTCAGCTTCCTGTTGTCGTCTCTCCGCGCCAGTAGATAAATAAGGACCGCCTTTTTCGATCAGGATTTTCCCTTGTGTGTTGCCAGCAACCCTCGAGAGAGGAAGCCAGCTTACGGGCTGAGTATTTTCGGTCATTCCGCTTTGACTGGTAGCAACTCTTAAATCATTTCCAGCCATGTCGTCTGCTGTAGCAGAGCTAGATGGCTACCTGCAGTCTATGCTGGCGCTTAAAGCCCCCGGAGTATCAGGTTCCAAGATAAACAGCATCACCTCGCTCTGTGTCGCCAATGTACAGGTGTGTTCCGTCTAATTGCGACCCCCCTAGCTTTAACTAGCTAGACGCTAACGTATACTCTCCCTATAGTCCGAATCTGTCCTCGTCCAAAAAATTTACACCCACTTCAAAAGAGCTCCCGGAACACACAAGTTGGGCGTACTCTATGTCGTAGACTCTGTAACTCGACAGTGGGTAGAAGCAGCACGCAAAGAGGGTCAAACCGTCAGTAGCAGCGCGCCAGATGGGACTTTTGCTGCCGGTGTTAACAGAGTGACTGAATTGCTTCCCGTCCTGATGACTGATATCATAAACAATGCTCCCGAAGATCACAAGGTACGCGTACTCTTAGACACGAAACAACCAATGCAACCGTCGCAGGCTACAAAAACACATAAGAAAAGAAGACGCGCACCGGCAATCTATCACAGCTTCGGCTGGCCGTGCGTTCAGCTTAGAAACATTTCCCCTGTTCCAAAAAAAACCGCGTATACCTCATGTTTTTTGTGCCTGGTGATAGACGTCTTCATTCTCAATTACCTATTCGCTTTTTTCCGTGCGGTGACTGAATAATTCCCACTTACGTATGACCGTTTTCTCAATATAGGACAAAATCAGAAAATTGGTGGATATCTGGGAGCGTGCATACACCTTTCCTGCCGACCTCCTCTCCTCCTTCAAGCAAAAGCTAAACGCGCCAGTATCTCAAAGTAAGCTATTTTCCCCCTTGGATTAGACGCCTCTTCTCGCCATGCCATGTTTAGACCGGATTTTCGAAATATACGTACGAGCCGTCCAGCTCAGTATGCGACGAGAAGAGATATTGTAGGGTATGTGGACCCGATTTTCTGATGTATTATATTATCTTTTAGATGTGGAATCCACCACCCCCGAAGGATCACCGGCCCCCAATTTTATCCCCCTGGGCGGAGCGCAGCAACAACAGCAGCAAGCTCCAGCAGCAGTGCCAGATACTTCTAGCATCCTGAAGGCTTTGGCAGATATGGCAAAAAACAACACAGCAGCACCGGCAGCCTCAAGCGCACCAGCGCAAACTAGTTCCAATAGTATATATAATGCGCAGACTCCAGCACAGCCAGCTGTACCCTCGTCCGTAGACCAGGCCGCGCAACAGTCCAACGGGCAGGCTGTAAACCCCTTTCCCGGAAACCTTGCAAACCAGTTTGCTGGTTTGAGTAATATGGCTCAGAATCCCAATATGTTCCCAAATCAGACGCAACCCGCGGCTGCGAACCCTCTGGCTGCAGCACAAAACCCCCTCGCTGCGTTGATGCCACAGGCTGCTCCGGGTGCTTTTACCCCTGATGCTCTCCAACAATTAAGCCTGCTCCAGCTCATGGCCGCGCAGGGTATTCCCCAAGACCAGTGGGCGACGGCCCTGCAAATTCTAAGCCTGTCGGGCGCTGCAAACGCCGGCATGGGTAACATGAACCCAGCCGCCGCCCTAGCAGCCTTTGGCCAACAACCTGCTAGTCAGAATGCATGGGGTGCCCCAGCCCAAGATGCTGCATCACGTGATAGGGATCGCGATAATCGTGGCCGAGAACATGAACGCGATGAATATATGCGCTCCCCCCCAGGCGGATATCGCCGTCGCTCCAGGTCCCCCGGCTGGGACAGACGTCGTGAAGCTTCTCCCCCCCGCCGTCGCGATAGCCCGGTATATGGAGAGTATCATGGAGATTCTCCAGGTCGTAACCGAGGCGATGCCCGTGGACGCCGTCCAAATGACTACCGCCAACGCAGTCCCCCCGGCCGACGTCGTAGAAGCCCGACGCCTCCTCGTAAAGAAGCTGCTCTTCCTCCCCCAGGGCCGAAATACGTCGAATGGGACTATAGCATCGGCCAGGGCAACATCAAAGGTTTGTACACCTCTCCAACCTCCTATCGATATAATACTGATGATTGTTCATTACAGTGCTGAGCAGAACCCTTTTTGTTGGCGGCGTAACGTAAGTTTCCCCTTTACCCAGACCTAATATTTGATACTTACACATAAACAGATCCTCGGAAGCACATCTAAGATCGCTCTTCGCCCGGTACGGAGTGGTCCAAACTTGTATTGTTAACATTGACAAGCGTCATGCTTTCGTGAAGATGATCAATCGGCGTGATGCCATAACTGCCCGCGAGGGTATGGAACAGTACAAGTCCGGAGATATGCAGCTCAGGGTAAGTTGGTCCTCCTATGCCGATTCTCCATATCCCTTTCTGACTTGAACAGACACGATGGGGCGTCGGATTCGGGCCTCGTGACTGCAGCGATTACCAAACCGGCATCAGCATTATCCCTATCGAACGCCTCACCGACGCAGACCGCAAATGGATGCTCAACGCAGAGTACGGCGGAACAGGAGGAAAGCCAATCGAGAGTGGTATGGTGGTGGAAGAGCCCGATATTGAGATCGGGGCGGGCGTGTCCTCGAAAGGTAAATATCTCCCACGCCTTCCCACTTAAAACAAAGAAAAAACCTACTAACAACCCCCCAGCAATCAGCAGACGAATGGCCACCGACCAAGGTGGGAAACGCGGCCCTCAATCGACGCGCACTAACTTCGAACCAGAACGCTTCCGGCGCCCCAACCATCACCGTTCAGCAGACGACGGGCCTGCCAACCACAACAACAACAACAATAATAATCACGGCAACGGCAACCGCGACAGCGACCGTGATGGCTCATCAAATGCAAACAACAACAACGCAAACGCCATCGGCGTGCCGCCTGCCGTGCCGGGCTTCGGCTTCTCGTTCCCGGGCATGCCCATGTTCCCGCCTGGGTTTATGATGGGTGGTGCACAGGCTGGGTCGTCATCTTCTACGTCGACGCCGCAGCCACCTCCTCCGGGGCAGGGGACGTAGTTTTTTTTTTTCTTCTTTCTTTCCTTTCCTTTTCTTTTCTTTTCTTTTCGTTTCTTTCTTGGCTGGGCTGTATCGGGTGGATCGGGGCGGTTTGCTTTTGCTTTACTTTGCTTTGCTTGCGTTTTGTTTTGCTCAGCCCGCCGTTTCTAGGAGGCATAAAATGGGGTTTTTTTTTATTTTGATTGTTCATTTGCTCTGTGATATGATGGCGTTTCCTTTCCTTTCCTTTTCCTTCCGTTTGCTATGCATACCATGCTCCCTCCGTACGCTATTGTAATCTCGTCCTTTTCTTTTCCAGATGTAGTTTTTTTTCCTCCTCTTTCGTCTTCGTTTGTTTCCTTTGAAACTCTCTTCTTGTCGCTTTGCTGTGTGGACTGCTGGCAATTCAATTCAATTCAATTTGATTCAATCAGCATCTCTCTCTCTCTCTATCTATCTATATCTATGCCAAATTCCAAGTATTCAACAGATCCCCCTTTCCTATCCATCTCCTCCTTCCCCTTCTCCTTCCAACTACCTTCCATATTCCACACCCATCCACCAAGTCCGTCTACCAAATCAACACCATCCCAGCGTCGAATATCACTGCGACGGGGTATCCTGCGAGCTAGGATCGGCAGGGCCCCAGCAATCCACGCTCATATCGTCGTCCATATCTCTATCCTCAATCTTCTCCAGTAACCCGCTCTTCTTGGGATCCACTGCGATCTGT